>LOEQ01001415.1:30186-52712 GCA_001685075.1 Bramus lutescens
TAAACGAATATGTAAGAGTTAGCCAATAAGAGGTTAGAAATAATGGGCCAGGCATTAATCTAATTAATACAGATTTCCGTGTGATTATTTCGGGCATAAGCAGCCCACCGTTCCTCACTACAACATGGTCAAGGTGCAGCAGATCCACCTCTGTGGGCCATCTTAATATCCAAAACACCAAGTAACCACACCCTAGGTCAGGATATCTTATTTGTAGCCTCTCCTTATGTTAGACCTCTTATTAATAACATTGAAAGAGAAAGAGTAGACTTAAGCTCTCTGACCTTCAGTCAAGGTGGAGCAGACCCACTTCTGGGTACCCCTATGACACTCCTCCTTTCCCCTCTGTTCACCTTCTCCTTCCCAACTTCCTCTTCCTCCTCGTGTTGGAAGAGACATTACCTGCTTACTTACTTCTCAGCAGTTCTAATTTCTTCTCTGTTAGAACCACCTCTACCTTTCAACTTTCTGTGGAGAACACCTAACATGCACTGGGACTTAGAACAGATTTTGTAAAGTGTCACTTTGTTACAGAAAATGAACTTTGCCCATGTATATGATGATAAATAATAGTGAACACTGGATAATTATTATCTTTGGTAACTGTTACCATCTTCACCATATATGTATGATGTAAAGCAAAGATAATATATACATATACATATATATACATGTGCTGCTTTTGCGCCAGATCAATAATAGTACCAGTAACAGCAATAGTAACAATAAGAATAACTAAGGTTTACCTGTCCAAGAAAAATTATATCCCAAGTGTTAATTAGATCTGGGAACTAGATCACAAAATAGGGCCAGTAATCTTTGGAGAACTGTACTACAAATGAGAAATGGCAACTTTATAATCCTGTAAAGTTTTAAACGTACTAGCAAAGGTCACATTTATTTTAAGAATTAACCATCATGCAGGTGACTAATAGGAAATAGGATACACTAGGAGCTATAGGGAATTACAGCAGTCTACAAGTGAGAATTGATTTATAGGAATCACATACACAGAAAAGAAGCCTACGAGGAATCAGATCGTCGTCATTCATCCCAACAGAATTAGCTCCAAGAAACACACTCTGCCTTTTGACTCATTTATATAATATACAATGCTTGTAATCACTATACTTATTTGTGATTAACAAATTATGTTTGCAATCGTGAGTCTTCTAAAGACACGTAGAATGTAACGTTAAGTCTAACAAAACTGTGAACTGGAGGTGGATGGGTTATGATTGGTAAATAGCATAAATTATCAGATGAAAATCTTATTTCTTTAGCTTATATGGGTCCTCTATATCAGTGTAATTAGAGGACTAGTTTATTCCCAAATGTTGTTGGGAAGCATTAGTTTATGAAATGAGATATAAGATATGACCCCATGCCTATGACACACAGAGGGAAGAGCAGTGAAGTTATGGGCCTGTTGTAGCTAGTAAGGTGGGTCAAGTCTTAGGATGTGCGTGTTAAGTACAGTATGGCAAAGTGATCCATTGAAGATTAGTTTTATAAAAATTAATTTTATAGCAGAATGGATCTCTCAAAGACTCTTAACAAGTCATTTGACGAGCCATGATGTACACTGGTTATTCTGATAGACATGATAGATTGTAAAGCAAAGATGATGCTAGTATAATATAATCACTAAATGTTAGCCGAACGCTAGCCAAACAAAAAATGATTTCTCACCATGCCAACACTACTGCTCACATTCATTTTCACATGTATTTGGTACTGAAAGAAGCAGCCAAATATGGAGGTGACTCTGGAGATATGATCCATAGCCATCTGAACTTATACTTTCAGGACCAAAATATATGACTCATCAAAACTTAATTTAAAATGTCCTCTTTCTTTTTTTTCCCCTTAGGAATAGTTTGCACTGGGGGAATGGATCACACTCCTACATACTTAGCTTTCTCCAAGATAATTTCCCTTGATCCTGACATAAAGCTGTTTATACTATTAGCCATACTTTCAGAAACCGCAACTACATAGGCTTTTCAGAGACAAATTAAACTAAACTAAAAGATCGAAATTCAGTCTACCACTTTCTTCTAAGGACAGCCACCTAGCCTTCCACTGTCTGTTTGAGATCCTTCTTGACTCGGCATCCATTGTGCCTGGAAGGTGAAGAAACCTCACTTTCTGGAGGACCGTGGAGGCTCAGGAAGACAGAGTATGGATGGGACATGAGGGATGTTCAGTGTGTGTTTTATTCCTTCTTATTCTATCTTTCCTTTTCTGTTGCATGTGTGGATGGGGGAAGGGGTACACATATGGGAAGGATGTTTGATCAGCTGTTATCAATCAATTTTGGAAAATCCCTTGTGGTTTGACATTTTCAAAGCCTGGCCTGGTCTTCCTGTTGGACACCATCCAATCTCCAGTGGCTAGCTCTTTGTCTCAAGAGCAGATCCCAATAAACAGGAATTCTCATGATACTTTGTATTTCTCAATCTTGGATGAGGCTGATTGGCTGTATGTCTATAAAAACTGTGTCCTCTCCTATGAGTGGACTGCAATAGGACAGCAGTATATTCACACCAATGAATCAGTGGATCACGGTGTAGAAATTAATACCATCATTAAGTCCATATATTAAAATCAACAACTCTCTTGCTGAATTCAAAGAATGAGGATTGACTTTGAGGAGCACTTTGTTGTGCAAGCCAGAGGACCTGAGTTTGAATCTTCAGAACCCATGTACTAGTCAGGCACATGTGTATAATCATTTATTATAATCATTCTTTCAGTGAGATAGGAACAGTGAAATGGGAAGTAAAGAGAAAAATTCCAGAAACTCAAAGGTCAGCTATTGAGACACCCAGAGTGGCTAACAAGTGATCCTGCTTCAAGCAAGGTGGAAGTTGAGAATGAATGCCTAAGGTTTTTGTTTCACCTCCACATGTGTGATAGGATATGTGTGTGCCTACATTCATATACATAGAAATGTTCATGTACACATATACCATAAATATAAAGAAATGAGTAAAAAGAAATTAGAATTAGAGACATGGGACATATATATCTAAAAACTTGTGGTTGAAGCTTTCTCAATTAAAAAGTCAGGTTGTTTATTTTTTGGAAGGTCTTTCAACAAAATAAAACAACAAAATATCATAAAACACTTTAAATAGGCATTGTAATGCACATTAAATGACAATAAGCATTTTACATGCTGTATATTGATGCGGGATTCCCCTCTGTATGCTGTAGATATGCTTTATTGTTATTGGGTAAAAAAGAAGTAGCTTTGTGCCTATGACAGCAGAGAACAGGGCAAGGCAGGAATTCCAAGAAGAGATAGAGGAGAAAAGAAGGCAGAGTCAGAGAGATGCCATGTAGCCACAGAAGGAGAAAGAAACTCATGGGAGCCAGCTGGAACCTTGCCTTTAGGCCACGACCTCGTGATGATGCACAGATTAATAGAGACAGGTTAATTTAAGATATAAGAGATAGCTAACAATATGCCTAAGTGAATGGCCAAGCAATGTTTTAATTAATACGGCTTCTGTGTTATTATTTCAGGTCTGGAAGGCCAGGAACAAACAAGCAGCCTCTGTCTACAGTATATGGCTTAGGTTTTGCACTGTTAGTTTTAGCACATCTAATGGTTACTATAGACAGTCTTTATTTCATAGGAATGGGGGGCATTGTCAAATTTTTATTACAACTCTTCTCGTGTGTGTGTGTGTGTGTGTGAACATGTGTGCATGTGTGTTCTATTTACTATGTAGTACAGCGTTCAGGAATTGGTTTATAATGGGATCAGGTTCAGGACTTCTAGAAAATGAGAATCATGAGATGAGAGTTTTACTCTTCCTCTCGTCCCTTAATTTTCAAGCTTGGGAGGCTGCAATTTAAAGGATCTCTATTGGCTTTTCCTCCATATGGTCATGATACGTATTTATGCCGCAGTCCGAATGAGTCAGACAATGAGAATCTGAAGTGTAGTTGGGCAAGTATACATGGATGTCCTGGAGGGAGCTCCAGTGATCTCTCCCTCTCCGCAAAGAGGGTGGGACAGTGGCTCACGTTGGGTGTGGCTCTGCCACCTCTCCTCCCATGAACTCCCCTTCCTCTCTTTCCTCTCCATGTGTTTCAAATTGGAGCAACAGTGGGTGGGAGAAGCAAGGGCTGCCCTGGGAACTATAAATAGCCCAAGCAAGAATTCTGAGTGTTTGAGGAGGGGATGTCATGGGAGATAGCAGGGTGAGGGACGTGGGCAGCCACCCAAACGCAATCCTTTGCATTACTTTAAACCAAACCAACTTCTGCAGCATATTATTGAGTATTGAGTAAATATGTGGCTAGCCTCAAACCCAACTTGAAAAAAAAAAAGAGGCCATAATAGAGATGGTCCCTGATAGAGAGTCACCTCCCTTAACTTTTTGGAAAAATACAGTTATAGTCAAACTAAAGTGGACCAAAATCCATGGAAAGATTGATGGAAATTCATTTTAAAAAGCCACACACATGAAAATAATTTTCACAGGAGACTTTCTGCGCCACAGCTGTGCTGTTTATTTATTTTGGACGGTGTTCGCAAGAAGTGGTACCCGAAATGGATTCAATTCTTCCTTGATAACCTTACAAATGTCAAACTAGTCCCCTGAACTTAGCGCCCCCTTCCATGAGTGGCACATTGTTTAAAAGCAGTTGGTCTTTGGGGTCTTCTGACACTAATTTCTTTTGCAACTCCACCCTTGGATCTCATGATTTCCAATCTATGTAACACTTGGTCCTATTTCTGCAACTAAAATATCCTGTGCAGAGGGAGATGGAGCTCAAAGGACTGAGTAGGAGGACTGTGGAGTGTGTGAAGGTGTCTGTGCTTCAAGGTGGGAAAGGTGCCCAGAAAGAGGCCTCCCAAGCCCATAAAAATTTAAACAAAAGAATTCTTGAGAGCCTTGTTGCCCTGCCCCATACTGTAGTCATCAGAAGCTGAAGTTACACCTGCCTGGACATTGTTGATTCTTCATGTAAGCCTCTGAGGCAAGTGGTTTACGAGAGTGTAATGCATCTCCCAGAGTGGGATTTCCATCCACTTTGACAATCGGCACAGTTTGGTGCCTTGAAGTCAGCCGGCACATGTGTACAAGGGTGTGACATTATTTAAGGGATTTGGAGAACAAGGGCTCTTGCACATGCAATCAGAGACTTCTGGTCTTGTTATTCATTGAGTTATCCTCTGGTAAGGAAGGTGATGGGAACTGACAGGTCAAAACTTGGCTCATATAGAAAGGCCATGTTTGTACAGTTCTGATCTAGCTCCTAATCGCATTCAGTATTTGGATTTTTCTTCTATCTTTCCCCTATATTAAGGAAATGCTTCTTGATCAATTCATAATTATAGTGACTTAACTCTTCTGCAGGAATGCAAAGTTTACCTGTGAGGCCACTTTCCCAGGCGATGAGCATGTTTAAAAGAAGAACCTGCCCTCTGATGAAGGACTCTTGTCATTATTATGTCGTTATTATGAGAGACTTCGGTGCTTTTTCTGAAGGGAGGAGAGAAACTGGGAACGACTTTGGGGTCCACCAGAGAGCTATGACAATAGTTGGGTGACGGTTTGTGTCCTCCATCCACAGATCAGCGACTTACAGCACAGAGAACCGGTTCCGTTCATGAGTCTTACAGTTCACCTGCAAGCAACTGCAGCTGGAGCAGCAGCCCTTGATTAGCTTTTGCAATTCATTAGAACATTTTTTAAAGGAAGAGAATAAAGTTGATTTAATACAAACCACAAACCAGTTTCTGCCTGTTCTCATTAGTGTATTTTAATTTTAACATTGTAATAAAAGATGTTCACAGAGACCTTGGAACAAAACCTGATCTCCATATTATTCTACAAACCAATCAACCGTGCACCATCCACCCAAATAAGCAGTTCTTCATCTCACTGGGAAACCTTAGGAAAAACATGCATGACATACTCTTACTGATATCTTGATAGAGGTGATGCATGTCAACAGCCTTCAAAATAAGTTCCCCTTTATATCCAAAGTAAAAGCAGAAAAAAATCATAGGTCATCTCACCACCAGGGGGCAATAGATGGTTCCAGTGTAGATTTTGCCAAAGGTTCCTTGTTTTCATTCTCTTGTTTGCATCCTTGGGATATTTTGCATCTTCTTAATGGTCAACACAAATGCCTTGGGACTTAACTGGAGGAAGATGGGAACTGCTGGCTAGACATGGGAGATGAACAGGGAATTTAGCAGACTGGTTTGTGTACTGTACACACCTTGAAAGCTATCTAAGACGCTTAAATAGATGCTGAAGAAATACAAGCTGGTTCGTCTATAGCTGGGTTCTTGACTGCTCTTAGTACTTCTAAGTCCTATTTTCACCATATTTCCTAATTTTCTGTCATGACGCAAAATGCAAATTTTAGTTTTAATTAAGGATTACAGGCACTTCCCCCCAGATTAGGTGTTTGCAGTTTATTGAATGAATTATTTCGAATGGACTGAAATACAAAATAAACAACTCACAAAAATATCAATAATAGATGAAAATATTTCTCTTCTAAGTTAGTTTACATGTATTTAGAGATAAGGTAACATCTACACTTTTCCCTGCAGGACCTGACCTGGACAATGGCCCATATATGATGGTACTTTGATTATCAAATTAGAGGGAAGGCATGTTACTGTGGGATTTCAGTAGACCTTGGACAAGAATATCAGTGAACATCTCTTTCTGGATAGTGTCTAAGAATGGCTAAATTAGGCACTTATATTGCCCTTTGCTTACGCAGTGAATTAGACATAGTTTTCAGAGAGTTGAGAGAACTTCAGTTTTAATGACTTATGTAGGTAGTCAGTTTGATAGGTGAATGAAACTTACTTTTAGTTGGCTTTAATTACAAATGGATTAGTAATATCTCTTCTGGGGGTGACAGAGCTTTCTTACCTAATATTTGATCCAGTCTCAGGCATAACTTGAGATTTCTTGTCCCACCGGGTCATGCAGCCACTTTTAAAATAACCACTCAGAGGCTTAATATTAATTACATACTGTTTGACCCATTAACACAGGCTTATTATTAACTAGCTCTTACACCTTAAATCAACCCATTCCTTTTAGTTTGTATCTTACCACGATGATAGTGGCTTGTTATCTCACATCTTGCTTCTCTGGAGACTGCTGGTGTCTCCCTCGATTCTACCTTCTTACCCCTTGTATCTATTTGGATTACCTGCCTAGCTATATTCTGCTCTGCCATAGGCCAAAGTAACTTGTTTATTAACCAATGATAATCAAACATATTGACAGCATATAGGGGGCATGAGCATCCCACATTGCTCAGGTAAAGACAGCTGATCAAACTGAGTAAGACTCAAGTCCAGGAGATCAAAAGGGAGTCCCTAAAAATGTACTGAAGCTTTATGAGACTATACCAATGTAACAAGGTGAATTTTAATAGAAACCCCAGAATTATCAGAAGAGAAAGAGCTATGAGGAAATAGGAATAATGAGGAATTTATATGATTTTCTCAATGATTCAAGACTTTTAGAGGACAAACTTCACACCAAGTCTAAGTTGACATTCATGTGTGTGAATGGACATAGCATTAGGAATTTGGATCTTGTGTTGATGAAGACACATTGTTTAGAATCCAAAGTAGTCTTAGCTTAGATCAAATGGAAGGGATGTGTATCCACCCTCTGATGTCAAGACAGACATTGACAAACTGGGATATCTATGAAAGACTGACAAAGTCAGTGAGGGTCTGAACACTATGCCCCATGACAAGCAATTGGAACTACTAATAAACAAGAGAGGAAGCAGAGAGGATGTTTGTTCCAGATTCCTTCAAGGGCTGCTGTCAAGAGGATGTTAGAGAACCAGAATTCACATGTGGACTCAAAATAATAAACTATTTGAAGATGGAATTGGTTCCTCTATTGCAGTCCCTCAATCATCAGAAGCCAAAGTATGAAATGGTATGTGTGCCTGTGCTTGGGATTGCTGTTTATTTTCATTTTTGCATGAGGTTGTCCAACTCTCAGACTCCACCAGGCAGATGGCAAATTGTCCTCCAGTTTAGATAGTGATTTTTCAAATCATCCATAATAAGTTTAAATGAGGAGTATTTTCTAAGGCCAGTATTAACGCTCCCACATTATGAAACATTTTTAAATTCCCCCAAATATGCATCACATTCAAAACTCCATAGTTCATAGGGCAATAGAAAATTCTATAGGGAAGGAATTATTAACCATTATTTAAATCACCTTGGCCACACTTTCTCAATGGAAGCTGAAAAAGTTATCACAAGTGGAGACAGATTATTTTCAAATAATGTCCATTGAAATGTTTGATGAAATGATAACTGCGCTTAATAATTCCTTCCCTATAGAATTTTCTATTGCATCATTCAAAGTTCATTTCCAGGCTGACAAGATGGCTCAACAGAAAAAGAATCTTGCTATGTAAGCCCCACAACCTGACTTTGATTCACAGAATCCCCGTTAAGAAGGAAGGAGAGATTCTGCATGCTTACCATGACAAGCAAACACTCACTCTCTCTCTTAAAATTTCATTGCCTTATATTACATAATTTACCACACTACATTATGTCACTAATGAACAATAGTTATGATTAACAGATTATTTTTAAGCTTCCTTTAAGATTATGATGAAGGCCTTTGCGTAGAGAATATTTTGGCCACCTTGGTAAGTTCTCTTCCCCTGATTGAAGTGAATTTTAAACAGAAGTAAAATTTAAAGCTTACTTAATGGTTGATGCATAGAGAATAATTGTTATGTCCTCAGTTAAAAAAAATCCATTGGCTAATTACCTAGTTCAATCTTGAGTTTTTGTCTCTCTTCTTTATCTATAGCACTAATGCCGGGATTACATGGCAGTTATAATTAGCTGAATATTTTCTAGTCCCTTTAGTGTTGAGCATGAAATCCCTGAAGATCTCTGACTCAGTACCAGAGGCTGTCTAGTTAATACTAAGTGAACAAAGGCGAGCAGAAATAGAAAATTACCTACTTTTTGTTACACAACGAAATATATCTACATGCAAATGCAACAACCTCAGGGCCTAGTTCTAGCACTTTGTAGGACTTTGTCATCTGTTCCCCCTTAACCACCTTCACACCAGACTCCCCATTGAAAAGTCTATTTTCCTTCTGAATAAAAAGGAGAGATGTGTTATGCCATATTAAATCATTATAGACCTTAGCCAAAGAATGTCTGCACAGGTGGAAAAGGTGTGGAATTCTCATCAAGACATCTGGCTTTTTAATACTTGGTAGCTAAAGCAAGTGCTACCCCAAGCTGTTATGGTTTTTCTTTTTCTTCTTTTAAACTAACTCATCTTTATTTAAGTCTAAGTGTGTGTGTGTGTGTGTGTGTGTGTGTGTGTGTCTGTGTGTCTGTGCGTGTGTTTGCATCTGTGTATCACATGTAGATATAGGGTATTCACGAAAGCTAGACAAGGAGGATGTTGGATCCCCTGGAGTTAAAGTTACAGGTAGGTTATTGTTAGCAGCCCATATAGGTGCAAGGAACTGACCTCTGGTCTTCGGAAAGGGCAGTAAGTGCTGTTAGTCCCTCAGCCATTGTTCTCACCCCCTTTTATCTTCCTGTGGATGTTTGACCTGTCATCATTACTGTCCTTGTACTCCTTCAGCAGAGGGAGGACTAGCCACCGGAAGTCTTCCCAATGTTCCTGTAGCTTTATTAGAACCTTTAAGAAGAGATAACAATCTATTTTACATCTGTCTCACGTTCTGCTTTTCCTGGGTAAGTACATGAATTCTAAGATTTCCTTAACAGTTAATTCAAAGGCGACTAACACCCCCAAACTCACACTTACCCCAGGGACTGGTTCAAAGAACAAATGTACGCTAAATAGAAACCCTAGTTTCCCCCATGACAATAAAATTATGCGCTCACTTTGATTAATATTGTGGACTATTTCTCCCCTTTCTACCATGCAGGTTTTTTTAAATTGGGGTTTCTGTTGGTGAGGTAAAACACCTTGATCCAAAAAGCATTTTTTTTTTTTTGGAAGAAAGGGTTTGTTTTCCTTAGACTTCCACCTCACTGTCCATCATCAAAGGAAGTTAGGGCTGGAATTCAAGCAAGGAACTTGGAGTCAAGAACTGAAGCAGTGACCTTGGAGTTGTGTTGCTTTCTGGATTTCCCCTCATGCTTTACTCGAGCCTGCTTTCCTATACACCCAAGGACTACCTTGTAAGTGGAGGCTTTTTCTGTCATGCCTGGTCCTGAGACCCTTTTAAAATAATCACTCCAAGGCTTAATATTAATTGCAAAGTATTTGGCCTATTAGCTCAGGCTTATTATTAACTAACTCTTACAACTAAATTAACCAATTTCTATTAGCCTATATTTTACCACAAGGCTCACGGCTTGTTATCTAATATCTTGCTTCCTGGGAAGCTGCTGTTGTCTCTCTGACTCCACCCTTCTTTTCTCTTAATCTCTGCTTGGATTTCCTGCCTGACTCTATTCTGCCTGGCTATTGGCCAAATCAGCTTCTTTATTAACCAATGATAATAAAACATATTTACAGAATACAGAACTACCTGACCAGGAGTGGCACAACACAAAATGGACTATACCCACCCACAACAATCCCTAATTAAGAAAATGCCCCAGAGGCTTGCCTATGGACCAGTCTTCTGAAAACATTTTGCCAGTTGTGGTCCCTTCTTCACAGGTAACTCTTGTTTGTTTCAAGTTAACAAAAAATCCAACCAAGACCCATGTCTTTTTATTTGACCTAGATTCCAGAAATCTTCTCTGAGGACACCTGCTATGGGATAATGCTCTTGTACCTATAAAGATTTGTCACTCATATTGGTTTAACAAAAAGCTGATTGGCCAGTAACCAGGCAGGAAATATAGGCAACAAGACTAGGAGAATTCTGGGAAGAGGAAAGATTCAGTTGCTACCCAGTTGCAGAGGAAGCAATATGGAAATGCCATACTGAGAAAAGGCACCAAGCCACTTTGCTAACATAGACAAGAATTATGGGTTAATTTAAGTTACAAGAGCTAGTTAATAATAAGCCTGAGCTAATAGGTCAAATAGTTTAAAATTCTTATAAATCTCTCTGTGATTCTTTGGGACAGAACAACTGCAGGACCAGGTGGGGTAGAAACTTCCCTCAACAAATGGCACCAACGTGGGCCAACTATAGCCACATAAAACCTGAGAGAGTTTGGGAAGAAATTCTAGACACAAAAGAAAAGAGATAAGCATGACTTCTTAGTAGCAGATTTTTCTCGGGTGTGCTCTGTTTGATGAAGGCAAGCAGAATCATTATTCCTTTAAGAGAATGTTAGCAGTAAAAAAAAATGTGCAGCTCTTTTAAGAGGTCCTGCCATCAAACACATAAATAGTGTTTATGAGCATCTGCTTGCATGCTTCTTGGTGGTGGCATGGACTAAGAAACTTCACTGAATTGTGGTTTAAAAAAAAAAACAACCTGGCTCCTGCCAGTACCTCTGCCATGAAGCTAGACTCTCAGAAAGCCAAGGAGTAGGGGTGGATCCATCTGTCAAAGTCACAGCTCTGATCCTAGCCATATCAATTAGCAGACAAAAGACTCATGTCAGAAAAAAAGATAGAAATATACAGTAAAGACAGATTCAGGGGGAAAAAAACCTCTTAACAATTTATAGGGTCTTTAAAAATATACATAGGCTTGGGAGAGTAAAAAAGAATAGAGAAAGTCCTTTAAAAATAAATATAGTTAGGTGTGATGGCCTAAACCTTTAATTCCTGCACTTGGGAGGCAGAGGCAGGTAGATCTCTGTGGGTTTCAGATCAGCCTGGCCTACAGTGTGAGGTCCAGGACAGACAAAGAAATCAGAAACCCTGTCTCAAAAACAAGAAAAAAAAGATAGTTAAAAATTAAAAATAATAATAATAGAGTTTAAAAAATCCATGTAAAGGAAAAACACAGAGAATCTAAATACTGTATGTTATTGTATTGTCTTTGATTTGTTTCACTCCTGAGGAAGGAACAATAGCTGCCAAAATGTTTGTTTATAAACGCTGCTGGATATGTAATCCAACCTATATATTTTGAAAATGCCTTGACTTCAAAATTTAAGTCAAAAGTTATGATACTTTGGAGAAGAGGTCTTGCTTTTGTTTCCAAAGGAAATGAGAGGCTGTAGAGTCATTCTGGGTTAAGAAAAAAGGGTTTGATCAGGGAAAAACCCTGAAAAATCTCTGATAGGAGTGGATGACCCAGATGATCCAATGTTTAGAACACCTCTGTTGCAGTTTCTTCTGAGTTCTATACCCAAAACAGTTTCAAGGCTGCTGTTTGAGATGATCCAGCCTCACAGAATACTCCAGTTAGGACTGGATCATAATCCTAAATTTTCTTTGAGTTCCCATAAGACTATCAGTGTCCCCTATCATCAGGAAATAACTTAGATAACTTCACCCACATTCCTGAAAAAGTGGATTATGGATGTTTGTCTTTGTTTAGTGTTGGTTACAAGTCATTATTGATAATGGCAGAAAGAAGCTAAACAAAGCAGATTAGATTCAGAGTTCCTGTTCTAAAAAGAAAAATTTGGGAAGTTCTGTGGTATCGATAATGCTTTGTAACCTTTAAAATTTTGTCACTCATAGTGATTTAATAAAATGCTGTTTGGCCAGTAGCCAGGCAGGAAGGATAGGCACGGTGACCAGACAAGAAGGATTATGGGAAGAGAAAGGCTCAGTCTTCAGTCGCAAAGGAAGCAAGATGAAAATGCTGCACTGAGAAAAACTAGCAAGCTCCATGACTAATACAGATGAGAAGTATGGATTAATTTAAGCTGTACTAGTTAATAATAAGCCTGAGCTAATAGGCCAAACAATTTATAGTTGTTATAAGTTTCTGTGTGATTCTTTAGGACAGAAGAGCTGTGGGACTAGTCAGGAGAGAAACACTCATCTACAGACATCCTCCCTTCTGATCTCTATCACTGCCAGGTCACTCACATCTAGACTAGGGTCCTCTGATGTGTTCCTAATCTTTCAATGGCATATCATCATAATGTCATCTCTGGCTGGCAATTATCACTTTGTTGTTCCCTGTAATTCTTCTTATTTCTATGAGTTAAGCATTTTACATGCACATTAAGGTTCTAATCTGTTGCTTAGTATTTTTTTTTCTCATGAGGGTTTCAAAAATAATTTATTGACAGGCCTAGGAAAGCTCAGGTCAGAGCATCAAAAAACTGGAGGGCTACTTAGTCTACACGACCAATTCAAGGTCTGGTACACACACACACACACACACACAGACACACACACAGTATTTTTGTATATTAAAAATTAAATATTTTTTACTCTTTATTTTGTAGCTATAACAACTCTAAACTCACGATACTACACTGTCGAGAAGATGGGTTTTGCTTGTATGTATGTCACAGTTCTGTGCTTCACTGAGAAAAACAAAGTTAGTATTTGGAAACAGACTTTTCTTAGCCTTGCAATCCTTTAACCTTGCCTTTATTTCCCCTTCTGGTCTTTCTCCTTATGAATGTATATTAAGGCTTGGCCAGCTTTAGTGAAAGATAAGCACTTTCTTTATGGTATTGTTACTCAATTTTTATACAAACAAAATTCCAAAGTATAAATAAAGAAAATTGATCATTTCCCTTAAATATATTTACACTGTAGTTCTTCTACCTCACAGAATCCACACAGTGGTCAACTGCCCCACTGTTTTCTAGGATATGACAACAACTCAGGTCTTCATGCTTACATAGCATGTGTTCTTTTTTCTTATAAACTGATTGACCCATTAGCTCAGGCTTATTATTAACTAATTCTATAACTTACCTTAGTCCATAATTGTTGTTTGAGTTAGCAATGTGGCTTGGTACCTTTTTCAGCGAGGTAGTCACATCTTGTTTCCTCTGAGTTTTGCTGGGTCATAACTGCAGGCTCAAACTTCTGCTTCCCAGAATTCTCATTGCCAGGCCTATGCTTCCTGCCTGACTACTGGCCAATCAACATTTTATTAAAAATAATACAAGTGACAGGATAAAAGATCATTGTCCCACAGCACTCCCCCCTTTTTAAACATGAACTCTGAATCAAATCTCCTTTGTTTAGCTTTTTATCCAGACTATTATCCATAACAACTTGTAACTAACATTCTAAATAAAGGTAAACATCCATGATCCAATTTTTTGGAAATGGGGAGTATTTTTCCAGGCTACTTCCTGCTGGTTGGGAGCATTGATAATCTTATGGGTACCTAAAGAAAATTTAGAATTATAATCAAGTCCTGCTAGGCTAGAGTATCCTGTGAGGCTTGCTCATCTCAGGCAGTAGTCTTGAATCTGTTCTTTATGTAGAACTCAGACATTTGGGCCATCTGCTTCTATTGGAGATTTCTCAGGGGGCCTTCCTTGATCAAACCTTATTTTTCTTAATCCAGAATGAATCCACAGCCTCTCATTTCCTGTGGAAACAAAAACCAAACCTCTTCTCCAAAGTAACATATCTTTTTACATCAATTCTGAAGTCAAGGTATTTCCAAAATACCAATTTTGGATTAATTTAGCAGCATTTATAAACAAATATCTTTTAGCAGCTGTTGTTCCTTCCTCAGCCATCAAACAATTCAAAGACAATAAAATAATATACAGTATCCAGATAGTCTGAGTATTTTCCATCTTTATGTGGCTTTATTTTAAACTCTATTTCTTTTATTTTTATTTGAATTCAAGGTGTGGTGACACACACCTTTAATCCCAGCATTTAGGAGGCAGAGGAAGGCAGATCTCTGTGAGTTCAAGGACAGCCTGGTCTACAGAGTGAATTCCAAGACAGCCAAAGATACACAGAGAAACCTAGTCTCAAAAAACCAATAGCATGTGTTCTTACCTACTGATAACGTGCCTTCAGCCCTGTATGTATGTTTTGACCTGTGAATGTGTGAGTGAGTTAAGAGACAGAATGTGCCAGTATCTTCATTTGCTTGCCAGTGGATCTCAGGAATGAGGTATGCCAGTGTGAGACTTAATTCAATGAGAGCCACAACATGTTCTGAAAATGATATAGCAGATTTTCATGTTGTCTTCTGGGTAATTCTGGTTGCTTTTTGTATGTAAGCGGAAAATTGCCACTCACAATCATATTGATGTGAAATTTAATGTCTTCTGTGACACCTCAGGTTTATAAGAAATTCAACCAATATAACCAAGCAGTGCTGAGAAAAGAACAAATGCCTCTGCCTACTTCTAACATTTTTGACTACTTGGCATTCATATTTGTGGCCTCTGTACTGATAGTTCTTCTAATAGACAACATGTGGGGGCATTACAGATTCATTTCCATTTGCAGGGACAACTCATTGAGAGGGAAATTCTTCCCCAGCTCCAGCCCCAGCCCCCAAACTGTAGTTAAGAAGTACATTTGATCACATCAGCTCTTATTAAGAGACATTTAATATGAATGCTATTAAAATTACAAGTCCTGCAGCTTAACTATGGTAGATTTGTACCCAAGGCCTGCCACTATCTAGCAATGGCAAAATTATTTAATTTCTCTAAGTATCAGTTTCCTTCTCAGTAAAAAATGGAAGAAGATTAAAGTTAATGATATTTATTTAATGAATTTTCTATGTATGATGTAAATATGAATCTCAGTACAATCTCAAAAGCAGGTATATTATAAATAAATCAATAAAGTTGAACTTTAAAGTAGAAAGTAAAATAAAATCAATCTAATGTATTCAAGTCAGTAGAAGTGCATTAGAAAATTATCAGGAATTGCTTTTTCATGAAAAAGTGATTATTTGTGAATAAATCCTAGCATAGAAAAATTTAGGCAAGCTATATTAACTGTGAGATGTTAACATCTTTTAGATTTAGGAAGCATAGCTTTTAGAAAGGCCTGATGGCCCAGACTTGTAACCCTGGCTATCTGGGAGAATGAGGGAGGGGGATCATACGTCAAAGCTATGCCTTGGCTGCAGTGATGTCAAGGTTAGGCTGGGCAATGAGTGAGACCTTCTCTCAAAATAGAAAGTCAATAGAGGACTGGAGATGTAGCTGAGTGGTAGTCAATTTTATTCTGGCATGTACAGAGCCATCTATTCAGTCACCACTGTTGCAATAACAAAGCAAAGGCCTGCCATTTAATGACACTGGAGTAGATAGAACATCACCTCTTGGTCTCCTATCATACACCCTTAAATATGTAGATATGGGGCTCTCCTCTAAAATATCATCTTTCTGGTGGTAGAAAGGAGAAAATAAACCTCTAAAAAACATTGCTTTTCCATTCATGTATCTTGATTGTTTACGTTTGAATTCTGAGTGATTGATTTGGAGTTTTGTAATGGTGAAGTATTATATCCTTTGTGACTACCAAAAATTCCAGCAAATGTCACTGTGTAGTGACAGGGCCCCTTCCTCTCTCTGGTACTGTTTTGGGTATGATTCAGGAATGCAATAGGGGGAGAGTGGTTTGAGTTCATTGGAATTTATGTCCTTGGTTCCTTGGTGCTTCTTTCCACAAATCTGTTTAAACCTATTCCTAAAAACTCTTAAATACTGTGTCGGTCTTCCTTTAATTTTAAAATTCATGGGCAACATGGCCGTAGAAGTCCATATTTATTAGATTATGGAAACTGTGGTTCTGAGGAATCCTAAGCAGTATTTTGCAACTATTAACATTTTGAACCTGCTGCTTCTTGTGCTCAAAGAGTGAGAGGAAGGGAAGTATTCCATATCATCGTGGACTTGTAGCACTATATTTATAATAGTGGGAGCACTTCTCATGTTTGGGTTATTTTTGTTGTTGAATTAATTTTATAATATGTACATATTCATATTAATAGTATGTACACATTGTTTATCTTAATGATCTTCAAACATCAGGAACTACTTGTATCTCATTTCATGAAGAAAGATGACCCTAAATACAACTTTATTAACTAGCACACATTCAAAGATCTTGTTTATTGAATGTGAACTTCCAAGTCAGTGTACAAAACATACAGCTAGACTTGTTTCATCTTTTTTCTCTGTTAAGTATGTAAGTTGGAGACTTTTATTTGACCAATATGTTTGCTTTATATGCCAGTGTACTTTGGAAGGTTTTAATATTAGCGTAGCTCACCTATGCCCTGTCAGCAGAGAAGAATCAGTGTGTCAATGTTTTAAACTCGGGTCCAGTCGATTGTGTCTGAGAGTGAGGTAAGGTTGTTGGTTTGTAACCTGTTCCTAATTTGGGACCGTAAATTATACAGCTGTCAGAGCAGAGTAGGTAATGGAAAGACGAGCACGCAAGCTATGAAGGACGTTGGATGGGATTCTTTCCTGTTCTGCCCTGGGAAGTCCCTCTGGAGTCAGGGGGAGGTCCCTAAGCACATCTGGTGGAGCAGCAACCTCTAGACTTCCATGAAGACATCCTCTTGGATGGCGGTGAAGTGGGGCTAGTGAACTCATTCCTAATAAGCAGTCAAGTCTTTTGAGTTCATTTTCCAGGGTAAGATTAGATCATGCTGGAAAACCTCACCAAATAACCTTATAAAAAGAGATGAACTCACTCACAATTTTCATCAGGTTCTGAAGCAAAACCATAAATACCGCTATCCCACCTCAGGCTACTGGAAACAAATTTGCATTTCACTCTCAGGCACAGAAATATCTCTAAGCAAATATTCCAGTCAGCAGGCAGCCTGTGCCTCTTATTTTTTCTGAAAACCCACCTGGCTGGTCACTTTTTCTGGGGACTTATGAGGCTCAGTGCCACAGAGGCCAGATGAAGCTTCGAAGAAGCTCAGGAAAGTCATGTTTCCCGTTGTGACAGGGGTCACAGCAGAGGTTGGTGAGGTTGCAATGCATGCTTCAGTGACTTTCTATGTCAGGGTTCCTTCTTGAAGGAATAGTACTGACTGTTTCCCCACAGACAGACACTTCTTACACGTGAAGCACTTCCTTGATTTACCAGGCAAGTGTGTGAGGCGGTTTGCTAAACATCAGGAGAGTGACTGAGTACAAGGATTATGAGCACCCATCTGGAAATCCACAGGCTTTTATATATGTTTATGTGCTCATATGACATGTACGTGTATGTGAACATTTGTGGGTGAGTACAGTCGGATATGCTACAGTATATGTGTGATTGTCAGAATCCAGGCATCAGCCCTTACCTTCTACCTTGTATTAGATGGGTTCTCTTTTGATGGTTTTGTTCCATTCTATGCTTGTCTTGTTGGCTCACGAGCTTCTTAAGGACTCCGGGCTCTGTTTCCAGTCTCATTGTAGGAGCACTAGGATTACGGATGATCATACCCAGTGTCTGACTTTTATACTGGTTCTAGGGATTCGAACTCAGGTTTCCATGCTTGCATGGTAAGCACTTTTACCCATGATGTCATTTCCTCAGCCCTCCACAGGCATTTTAATACATAATAACAGTACTTTGTTGACATTTAACATATTCAGAAATAGGTGGTGCATGGCTTGGTAGATATTGATATTTGCTTATCCTGTCACCCAGATTATAAGAAATATTTCCACAACACCAGAGAGTTCCTCTGTGTCCTTACTGTCAAACCTCTACAATCACTCCAAATTCAACAGTGTTCTGAATTTTTATCTTGACAAATTATTTTTTATATAGAAGTTAAATCACTTACTATGTATGCTTTAGTATTTTATTTTGAGTTCAGCATAGTTTTGAGATCTATTTAGATTAAAATCCATATTAGTTATTGTCTTTATTACTGATTTTATCATATAATCTGATGTCTTTACTTATTACAGATATTATTCATATAACCAAATTATATTAATCTATCATAGTTTATATATTTGGATATTTGAAAGCCTCTGCCTCCTGGTCTTCATCCGCATCCTCTTCTTTCATTTGATATTTAAGATGTGTATAAACAGAGATGCTGTGAACATTCATAAACAGCTACAAATTGGTTTCCAACAATAACAAGACTCCCATTGCTAAATAAAGCATATATCTTTAATTAGATAATATGTAATTAGATAATAAGCTGTTGGGGAACATGGATAGAACTGAAGATGATCACAACAGATAAACTAAGTCACACTCAGGAAGAGAAGTATTAAGTGTTTTCTATATTAAATGGAATCTACATATTAAAAAAGAGAGCCATTGAAGACTAAGAGAACACAGGAAAGAAGAGGATAAAGTGTAATGTAGGTGAATGTGAACAAAGAACATGGAATGTCTTTCAAAATGTCACAGTCAACCCCATTATTCTATAGACTAATATATGCTTAAAACCTAGGAAATACTATCACACCAATGGTACTTACTTTAAAACTGTATTTTCACAGAGTAAAATAGATATTTTTCAATTATTCTTGTGCTTTATTTTAAAATATTTTCAGATTCGCATGGAGTTTGAAAAATTCTGGAAAAGATACTACATTCTTTTCACCAAGACTCTCTAAATTCTAATATTTTATCAGTTCTATAAAGTTTGTTCTGCCATTTTATTTATTGATCCACACATACATTGCTACTTTTCCTGAATTACCTGAAAGTGATAAATGGTATTCCCTCATCTCTAGATATCTTTTTATATAATCATAGAACAATTATTAAAGGAAATAACATCACTATTGAAGTGATAGTCTTTATGAAGTAATAGTCCCTAAATTTTATTCAAATATTGCCAATTGTTATAATAAGAACCTTCCCTGTGAAATCAATTTTTATATCCAGAGTCCAATCTGGAATATCCTGGTAATTCCTCCTGTTTTTATTCTTTTAATCCAGGTTAGTTCTTTTTAATATCATCTTGGCATTTTGTTTGTCTGATGTTTCCTTATATCTTAATTGATGTGTTGGTTCTGTGGAAGCCATCCTATCATCAGAGAATGCTTGTCTTTCTTGGTATCATAGACACAGGTAGTAATTTTGCTCAGGTATTGGGGGTGTTACCTGATCATTTTTAAGGTAGTTATCATATTCTCTATTCTAGAGTTACTGTTTGCCTCCTTGTAATTAGTATGCAGATATGGCTGAAGGGGAGATATTTGAGAAAGTGTGTTTTTGCTCATAACACCCATTCAATATGTTCCTGAAGCAGTTATGACTAAGTTCTGGCCAAATGATAAGCTGACTATGTCTTTCACATTAGCTATTGTAATTCCCCTTTAAGAAAAGGCTCCTTCTTTCCTATAATGCATTTGTTCATTCATGTATTCTCATATAGACAAATGGATCCTTATTGTATGCCATGGATTAAGATGTGATATTACCATTATTTTCTTAATTTGTTAACTTTTCTTTGATTATTTTGTAATTTTACTTTTGAAATTACTATAAAATTACATAGTTTGTGATAAACTATCACTATTAGATGTTGAGTAGCTAGAATAATTTAGTGAATGACAAAGAGATCAGTATATTATACATATAAAGATAGCCACAATGTATTTTAAATACATATTTCATCTTTATATTTAAATAGTTTTGGTTAAGCAGGGTGATGTGTACCTAAACATAACTATATTCTGATGTTCTAAGCCTGGGATTGTCTAAAATTAAATGGCAATAGAGTCTATGGGAATAGAGTTAAAATTGCTAATCAACTGAGCACATAAAGCGAGGTTTATTCTGCATCATTTGGATGGGATGATGCATTCCATGAGCCCTTAATAGAGGAGGAAGTGACTAAGAGAGAGGAGGTCTGAGAAGGTGTCTGCCTGCCCTTTCTAGCTGTGAAGAAAAAGGTGAAGGTGCCCACAAGCCAAAGAATGGGAGATGTTATAAGTAAACAGGGAACAACTCTCGTGTGACAGCCATCAAGGGAATGAAGACTCTGGGCTACAACCAGAAGGATATTTCTGCCAACACCATGGATGAACAATAAGACAGATTCTTAGACCCACCCTCTGGGGAAGATCCCAGCCTTTGGCTGGGACTGTAGCTCAGTGGCAGAGTGCTTGCCTAGAAGGCACAAGGTCATAGGTTCAAGCCTCAGTGGGGGAAAAAAAAAGATTTCTTACCAACTACTTGATTTTAAACTCCTGAGACTAGAGCAGATACTTGTCAACCAGAATTGCAAGATAATAAAAGTATCTTCTTCTGAGTTGTTACGTTTGTGCTAACTTTTTATCCTAGCAATAGAAGGCTGACCCATGACTCCACATACGTCTATCTCCACACACGTTTTCTCATTTTCACTGTCTCATTTCTTGCGTCTTTCTCCTCAGAGGGTCAGTCCCATTAAACCATAACTTGACTTTTATTCTCCCGCTCTTTCGCTGCATAATGTCTTCTATTTATGGAGTAGAGTGAGTAACTGGAACTCCCCCCAGTGTAGCCAGGAAAACAGGAACGTGTAGCAGAAAGCCAATATGTGTGAATTAGCAGTGAGCAATGCCTGAACTTTCCAAAGGCAGATTCCTGATCGTTCTTTTTTTTTTTTCAGTTTGTTTGTGCTGTTTCCTTAGGGGAATCACCTAAAATGGTTTTGACTTGCATATTACATAAAATATCTCCAAAGAGCTGCATTGCCAAGCCACAGGTAACATGCTAATATTTTTCTCAAAAGATTTTAATATAGCAATCAGTCCTCTTGAAAAATAACATGCTCACCACATTGAAAAGCATCATTGAAGCTTGTGGTAAATATAATTAAATAGGCCGGGACAGGTTTAAATCCTTAATGGCATGCTGGGCACAAGCCAGTATTTCCATTTCTAGGTGAGACTGGTTTAGTGAGCAGGTACCTCTAGCTCTGAACAAATACCATATTCTGGAGGAGTCGTAGTTAAAGTGTATTTTCATAAATCAATCCATGGTCTAGAGTGATAGCTGGAGTTTGCGGCATGAAGAGACTTCATAGAGAATGTTTGCCAATCATCAGTTCCTAGTGTGTTCGTGTGCATTTATTTTCTCGGTGGATAAATCTGGCCTGTCATTATTGAGTTTGCTTAAAATAGACCAGAGCTGTATTTTAGAAATCTTTAGGAGATTGGAGAACATCGTGCTAAGTGAAGAAACTGAGAGTGAGAAAGACAAATAAGACATGTTTTCTTTCATGTACAGACTCTAGATTTTAAAACATATGTCTGACATAGAAGCCAATGAGGGACTGAAGTGGAGGCTCGTGGAGCCTGTAAGTGTGAAGGGACGAGACAGGGCAATGCGTGGAGACAACCGACAACAGATAAAGAAGGGGTGGGGTTAAATATCGCTGTGCACAAGAGGAAGCAAAGGAGGAATCTGGATGGAGGGATGGATCCAAAGGAGAAATGGGGACCAGAGAGGATGTGGAGGAAAACATGAGCAAGGCTCAAAGGCGTAAATATATGGAAATGTCGTAATGACACATAGTATTTTGGACATTAACTAAAATTAATCAATAATAACAGACACTTCTAAATTTTCCTCTCCGAATTAATTAGTAAGTGGAGAAAGTTCATTCAGACCTTTAAGAATTACATTTGATTGGGAAGTCAGGACCGCAAGGGGTTGGTCCACTCACTGAGACAGTGTGCCTGATCT
>LOEQ01001415.1:52780-90963 GCA_001685075.1 Bramus lutescens
CAAACTGGACTCTCTGAATGTGGCTGACAATTGGGGCAGACTGAGAAGCCAATGGTAATAGCACTAGGTTTTGTCTCTACTTCATGTACTGGCTTTTTGGTAATCCTAGTCTCTTTGGATGCTCGCCTTCCTAAGCCTGGATGGAGCAGGGAGGGCCTTGGACATCCCATAGGGTAGGGCACCCTGCCCTCTCTTAGGACTGGAGAGGGAAGAGGGAGGGTAAGTGGGGGAGCAGGAGGGAAATGGAAGGAGGGGAGGAAGTGGAAATTTGGGATGGTATTATTTATAACGCAATAAAAATAAATAAATAAAAATTTTAAAAAAGAATTACATTTGATCATCAGTTTTAACTTACAAATGCTGTTGTAAGCTAACTCTACATCTTGGATCACAACGAAAATTAAAATTAAATAAAGAGAATTTGTCATCTCCTCCTTCTCAAGTTCTTGTCCACCCTAGCAAATGCTAACATGTGTTTCTACATATGCTATGAGGATGATTGTACTCTCCTTTCTCATAGTAATCTTGCAAGGTTTGATATCATGACTTCTCTGGCTTCAAAGGTTAGGTGGCAAATAGCCTTCTCCTTAGTCATTTCTTGATGACTTTGAATAAAATTTGGTTTATTCTTTTCTAAAATATTTATAAAATTTTACTGTAAAAGCATCTGATGCTCAAATTTTCTTCAGGGAAAGATTTTAATATCTATTCACATTATTTAGTAAATATAGAGAAATGCTGATTTTAAAAACTTCTAGCATGTTTTAAATTTGTACTCCTTTGAGTATTAGTTCATTTCATATGAATATTTAAGAGTATTATTAAAATATTAGTGTGTGTATGCCAATTGTGAATTGAACTAAAGGCCTTATGCATAAGCTAGCACAGTATCTCTGAACTCTGTCCCAACAATCTAATCTTTCTCGGATTTTATTTCAGACTAAAATATCAGTAAGTTGCCAAGACTAACTTTGACCCATGTGGAATGGGAGAGTCTTGAGCTCAGGGTGCACTTGCCTCAGTCTCTTGAATAGCTGGAATTACAGACTTAGGCCACCACTCCTGGCCCGAACTAATAGCTTTAATAACGGAAAAGCATGTCCTTTTATTTCTAATAGCAATAATTTTCACATTTCCCCTATAATTTTTGTTAAATTTATATGGTTTTCAAAGTAGCAACCTTTTCCTTGTTGATTTCTTCTCTGTTGTTCATTTTTCTACCCCTTAACTTCAGCTTTTATCTTTATTATTTCTGATAGTCTGCATTTTCTAAATATAAGTTGTTATTACCTTTAAGTTCTTAATGAACAAAATGGGATCCTTGATAGAGAAACCACCTTGCTTTAAATATATATATGAAAGAGCCTATACATTTACCTCCGAACAGAGTCTAACTGATGATAGCTTAGCCCTGTGAATTTTTGGGTGGCCATTTCTAATTCTATGAAGGATGTCTTTGGATCTTTGAAGAGAAATGTGCACCTTCATTTTGTTCCATATTTTAGAGAAAATAAATGCTCTTAGTTTTCCTCATGTTGAATAAGGATGGCTGTGGGTTTGTTGTACACAGCCTTTTGTTTTGTTTTGTTTTGAGATATGTTGCTTCTTCTAGCGTCTTCAGGACTTCCATCATGAAGGCAACTTGAACTTGGTCAGGTGCCTTTCCTGTGTCTATTGAGATGACTATCTTTCTTGAATGCTATCTATGGGAAATATTATAATTTTTGATTTGCATGTGCTGGACCAAACGTGTGTCCTTGCCATGAAACCAGGTTGGTCTTGATGTATGATCTGCATAATATATCTTTGCATTTGTTTTGCAGATATTTTCGATTTGTGTTTATCAGGGAAGTTGATATAGGTTTTCTTTTTATTGAGACTTTGTTTGGATTTGTTATGAGGGTAATATTGAGTCTATAGAATGAGTTTCATAGTTCTATTGTTTGGAACAGTTTGAAAAGTGTTGATATTAGGTCTTCCTTAACAGTTTCATAGAATTTTGTAGAAAATGAAGCCAGTTCTGGACTTTTCTATATGGGAATAACAAATATCTGCTTCCGTCTTATTACTTATTAGAGGCTTGATTAAGTTTTTTACATTCTCTTGATTTAATTTTGGCAAACCATATGAGTTTATGAATTTATCTATGTTTTTAGCTTTTAGGATGTTAATTTGTCAAAGTTTTACTAATGATTCTGTAAATTGCATTGCAGTTTGTTGTAACATCCTTCTTTCCATTTCTGATTTTATTAACTTGGTTCTTTTCTCTCTTTCTTTTGGTGAGTTTGGCTAGGGCATTTCAATTCTTTTTTAACATTTCCATATTTGACTGATTATCTGCTTTATCCCTTTTGATCAGTGGTTTTCAACATGTGGATCACAACCCTTTTGGCAAACCTCTATCTCCAAAAATATCTATATTATGATTTATAACAGTAGCAAAATTACAGTTATGAAGTAGCAACAAACTAAATTTATGTTTGGGGGTCACTACCACATGAGGAACTGTATTAAAGGGTCGCAGCCTTAGGAAGGTTGAGAATCACTGTCGTAGACTGTATCTCACTAATTTCTTCCCCAGTCTTTATCATGTCTTTGTATCTACTGCATTTGGATTTGATTTCTTGTTTTTCTAGAACTTTGAAAGGCATAATTAAGTTATTTATTTAGAATCTTTCTTATTTTTAAAGTACGAGCATTTATAGCTACAACTTTCTTCTTAGAACTGCTTCAGCTCTGTCCCAGAGATTCCTGTTCCTTGTATATCATTATTTAGTTAAAGCATTATTAAATTATTAACAGATCTATAGGATATATTATACAAAAATAAATAAATATCTACAGAGAGATTAGAGAGTTGTTAGGAGAGATGATATAGTAGACATGACATAAAACAGCCCATCTGATAAATATCTACTGAGCATTTATTTGAACAGTGCTGGGAGCAACATTCAATGCACTCAGTAATGTTTATCACTTTTATGTCTATCGGGTTCATAATACACAGTGGTTCAAAGAGCAACATACAATAAATGAGCAAGCCTCAAACTGTCCTCAAAGCTCTGACTTTTTTTTTTGCAATCTGTTTATAGTGATCTCGTGGAGATCTGAGTCACATTTAGAAGATTACCCTGAAGGAATCAAGGTCTGACTTTTATGATTTTAACGTGATCCATACTGCACTTTTCCTTCCTTTGAACAACCACACACCTACACTGTGCTGTCATTTAAGTTGACTCTAGACACTTTAAAAATATTCTCCTAATTTATGCAATGACCCATTCTTCATTCAAAAGTGTAATTGTTCAGCCTTCAATTGTTTGTGTAGTTTCTATTTTATTATACTATGGACTCTAAGATACAAGGGATTATTTCGATGTTTTTGTACTTGTTTAAATTTGATTTGTGGCCTATAATATGATTGCCTTTGGAGAAAGTTCTTTGGGCCACTAAGAAAGAATGTATATGTACCATTTTCTGAATCAAATATCCTGTTGATCTATTCAATCTAATAAATCTGTAGTATGAGTAAATTATGTGTTTCTTTGTTTATTTTCAGTTTGGAAGATCTATCAAAAGATGGAGTATTGACGTCTCTCACCATTGCTGTTTCCTGAGCTCTCATTCATTCATCCCCATTAGTTCTTATTTGATGAAATTTGATTCTTGCATAAATATTAAAATTGCTACAGCCTCTTGGTGAACTAACTGTTCTCTTCATGAATGTGCTGTCGTCTTCACCTTTATCTATTCTCACTAGCTTTTGCTTGACGTTTGCTCTATCAGATTTGGGAACAATAATACAGGCTTTTTACAGTTTTCATTTACTTCATTAATTCAGTTCCTTCATTTGACTCTCAGTCTCTGGGTATCCTTGCTAGTGAGCTTTGTTTCTTGATGACAACAGAGAGTTTGATCTTGTTTTTTTAATCCAGGCGGTTAGTTTCCACCTTTAGTTGGTGTGTTAAAACTATTATTGGCTGTGGGGAGCAGAGGAAGACTCGAGTAAATGAAGTCCTGAGTGAATGAATGTGTGCTGTTGACATGGGCACAGCCATGTCAAGGACTCCAGTGCCTCAGCACCATAGGAGGGCCAGTCTTCCCCCAGTGAGGCTGAGAGGGATGGCAGAAACTTTCTGGGGGGGGGATGGGCTCCAAGGGCAAATGCTGACAGTATACCCAAGAGATAGCCACTGTTAACTTCCTCCCTGCAGTGTTTAGGGATTGAGACTGCTCCTATTCAAAAGCTGTTCCTGTGGAGACTAGTTACACCCGCTTCTTTGTTCAGCTGTATAGAATAACCCTGCCTTCTTATTTATCTCTGTGTAATAATCCTACCTCCTTGATCAGCTGTACGTAATAATTCTGCCTCCCAATTCAACGGTGTCTGCTTTCTGTGACTGAAGTGCTGAAGGACTATGAAGGGCCAAGTCCCTACTCTTTCCTGTTGACATATTTGCGTCCCCAGGTACCATACAGACTTATCGCAATCCTGTGTAGCTCAATGGAAGGAGTGGTGTGGTATGTAAGTTGATGTGAGGGTCTCCGTTTCGGACTCCTTGTTTCCACAGACTCCTTTGCCTTGGTCTCTCTGAGCCCACTCTACCCAGGCTGATTGGCTTCCTCAGCCTGGGCTTGCTATGGATCCTATAGCCTGAGTGTACAGCTCCATTAGCTACAGCACATTTGACAGACTGTGAGCAGTTCTGTGCAAATAATATTTTTAGTATAATGTTTTTCAAAAGGAGAAAAAATAACTCATGCTGATTTATTTATCTTCTTCTTGGTTTTCTTTTTGTTTTATCTCTTTTAAAAGGATAGGAACTATTGAGGTTTTTAAATCTCACCAAGAATCCCTTATTTTTCAAATGAAACAAGTTCTTCATTCTTTCAACAAAATGTCCCCAATTCCTGAATGAGACTTTCCTTTTCCTGTTTTCACAGGTGTATGTTTAGACGCAAGCGCAGGTACAGGTACAATGTCCACATTCTTATAATCATGCTCTAGGTCGTCTTCCTCCTGCTTTAGGAGGTCTGGGTGTGAATGTAGCCAGGGGAGGAGGCCTTTGAAGGGCCCCAGTGAGAATGTTGGTAAATTTCCTGTGTCAGTCCTCAGAAGTTGGTGGGGAATCCCAATCCCAGGAGAAACGCTGACTATAATTGCTAGGAAAAAAAAAAAAACAGCTAGAACAATTGGTGGTGTTATAGCAACTAATCAGGTCTCGGTAGAAGGAACCAGCAGATCAGAGATGGAAGCACGTGGCCCGTATAAAGGAAGTCTACCAATGCTTCCTCTCATTCTGGGAGTTTCCTGGTGATAAAGACACCAGGAACTCATTTGAAATAAAAGCACAGGATAAGAGTTTATTTTTCTCATTCTTCATAACATGTATTCAAACTCCCAATCCAAGATACCTTATGTAAGCATTTACCCACTATTCCAGCCTTATTGCTCAACAGGGTATGCCTACCCCCATACCCCACCCTGCCACATTAAAAAAAATTCCCATGTTGTTGGGACACAAAGATAATGATAGGGAATAAACTTAATTAGTGTTGTTTGGAAAACCTAATTTGTGAAAACTTACACAAAAACACTATATTGGTTGAAACCTTGTATACAAAAGCATTCTGGTCAAATCACAATTTACCTGCTATACTTATAATGATAGATGTTCTCTGTCTGGTCTAAGTTGATTTTCCAATAGATGAGCTTTAATATAACAGATGCTTTCAGCGAGCTGCATGGCTTACCCAGTTTCCTTGATTTTTGTGTGTGTGGCATAATGGGTAACTTGATACTTACCTCATATTTTATGGCCCCATAATTCATCCCAATTCTAGATTCAGGGAGAGCTAACCCTTTTTGAGCTCTTGGTATCCCCCTCATCTTGCCCCCATCTCAATTAGATGATTATTTAACAGACAGTTGAATTCCCAGACAAAGTCACCAAGGCCTACATCTTTAATTGCTTTAACCAGTCTAACATGGAACTTTCAAACATTCTCCAGGATCAAGTTTAATTAAAAACAGATGGATTTCCAAAGCTGAAAAGATTTTAGAAGATAGAATATGATCTGTGGGTCAGTAAGAATAACAAAATGCATGTCATTTTACCAAAAATATGTATATAACAACAACAATCTCTCTTTCTCTTTCCCTTCCTCACTCTTTGGCTTATACTCCATAGAATTACATTTTTTTCCTTTACTAAAGGTGTTGGGTTTTATTTTTTCCCCTAGCCCCAAATCCAGAGCTTATAATACAATATAAATATAAAAGGTCAGACCAACTCTCCGCATTTAAAAAATTCTGTGATTTGGATGTATTTACCAGAATGATTTTTGGCTTGTATGCCAAAGTGTATGGCTCGGCTCCTCAAAGGGACAATACAGCAAACCGTGCTGCGTCACCACTTCTGGTTATGGTAGCATAACCAGAGTAGCTCAGAAGGACTGACCTGGCTCAATCTGGAGGCTAGTGATGCTTTGGTTTGTGGATTCTGTTCAATAAACTTTCCTGGTGAACTAAAAAAAAAGGGGGGTATCTGCAGTTGCTATTCCCTTATTCTGTATTATTTTCCTTCTGTGTAATAATTATGAAACCCCCCTATAAAAGTTAAGACCCAAGTGATTTTCATATTTGGCTAAATACGTGTGTTTTTCTTTTCCACTATGCATACCTAGGGAGTACCTTGCTGCTGCCCCAAGTCATGGCCATCCGACAAATCCTTCAAATATCATTCCACAGGACTGGTTTGTCATGAGCTTCCTCAGGTTCTAGGTGGGGCAGATGATGGGGGGGGCAACCCAAGGTTCGCCTGTGGGCCTAGGTGGTAGCTGAGCTGGTCAGTCTTGGTCACTGGGGCTGATGCCCCCCCCCACTGTTAACCTCAGATAAGGGTTCAAGTGAGTCTCTGCGTGCTGTCAGGGTCATTTCTCCTTTACCTATAGTGAGCAGTGTGTATGTATATGTGTGGAAGGGCAGCTTTCCCATGAGGGTCAGGCCAGCTATCTTGCTGCAGTGTCCAGCAAGGGGCAGAGGGGCAGGGCCAGCTATCCCAGAGCCAACGAAGGGCATGGCTGGCTCAACATGGCCCTCTGATTTTATCACACATGGTTCCCATGGCCTCCTGAGGCGATATGGGCTGTAGATATCAACAGAGAACCCAGCTGCCGCAGGATTGCAGACCCAGACATGGCCCTTGGCAGCAGTTTGGATCCAGATAACATCCTGGTTCCAGGTCGAATCACAGGCCACTCAGATCAGAATGATTCTGGTCGCAGCCTGGCCCTTGGACACCAACAAGGTCATAGGTTGCAACCAGACTCTGGGTTTCTGTGTAATCTTTGGTGATTACATGGAACTTGGGCTTCAACATAGACCCTGGCTATGCTAGGACCAAGGACCCAGACATGGTCCTAGGCAGGAGAAGGGTTTGGATGTCATCATTGTCCCAGGTGCAGTGATGGCTCTTGGATACCAACATGGCCTCAGGTCTTGGCCATCCACACGACCTTTGATGGTAACAGGTAGTTTGTTGGGAATTTTTGTGACCTTGTTCATACAGGATATGGGCCTATTTAAATTATTAATTTAGTAGCTTCTTGGTTTAATTTTGGTGGTTTGAATATATATGAATTTTTCCATTTCTTTTAGGTTTCACAGGTTAATGAAGTACAGGTTTTTAAAGAATTTTCTTATAATTTTGACTTTCTTTGGGATCTGTTGTTTTATCCATTTCATCTCTAATTTTATTCATCTTTATTATTGCTGATTTGAATGAAAGTCTGTTAGTCTTGCTTAGTTTTTCAAGTAAGAAGCCCTTAGACTTATTAATTCTGTTTTTTTTGTTTGTTTGTATTTTGCTAATTTCTACTGTAGAGTATTATTGTTTCTTCCTATGTAATGAGTTTGGCTTTAGTTTGCTCTTGGTTCTTGTTTATCCAAACCCTTGAAGTACATCATTAAGCTATTTATTTGTTCTCTTTCTATATTTATTTATTTATTTACTTATTTGCTTACTTACTTATTTTGAGACAAGATCTCATTATGTAGCTTTGGCTGGCCTGGAACTCACTATGATCAGGCTGGCTTTGAAAGCATAGAGGTCTGCCTGTCTCTGCCTGGTGTTGAGTGCTGGTATTAAAGGTGTGCATCACTACACCAGGCTCTTTCTGATTTCCTAATGCAGACACCCAGTCTATAAATTTCCCTGTTATGATTGCTTTTAGTGTGGTATGGAGGGTTTGAAATGTTGTGTTTTCACTTTCACTTAGCTACAGGAAATTTATTTTTATTTTTTCTTGATTTCTTTGACCCATTCATCATTGTATTTAGTCTTAATGAGTTTGTCTTATTCCTAGAGTGTCTTGATTTTGGTTTTGCTTTGCTGTTGATTTCTAGTTTTATTGTACTGTGATCAAATAGAATACATAGAGCTATTTCAATATTTCTGCATTTCTTGAGATTTGTTTTGTGTTATAATACGTGTCCTATTTGGGGGGAAACTTCCATAGGCTGCTGAGTAAAATGTATATTCTTTAGTGTTTGGTTGTAAAATTCTCCAGATACGTGCTAGGTTTATTTTATGAATGTGGTCAATTTAATCTAATATTTCTTTGTTTATTTTTGTTTAGGTCACTTGCCCATTAAAGGAAGTGATGTGTTAGAACCATCTAGTATTTATTTGGTTGGTGTTAATCTGTGGATTGAAATCCAGTAGAATGTTTTTTATGAAATTGGTTGTCACAGTGTTTGGTGCATATATATTTAGGATTGTAATCTCTGCTTGGCTAATTTTTCTCCTGTTCAGTATGAAATGTTCTTTTTCTCTTCTGATTGATTTTGAAATCTATTTTTGGCAGATATTAGAAACAAGACCTGTATGCTTCCTGGTTTCACTTGCTTGAAATCATTTTTTTTCAGGCTTTTATTCTAATGTAGTATCTATCTTTGAAGGTTAGGGGAAATACATTGTGTTGACATCGGTGATCTTTCAGAACTTGGAATACAATGATCCAATCACTTCTGGCTTTTAAAGTTTGCATTGAGAAGTTAACTTTCATTCTGATGTGTTTGCCCTTAAATGTGATTTGTGGGTTTTGTCTTACAGATGCCAATATTCCTCTTTGTTGGGTATATTTATTGTTTTATCTAAAGTATAAAATGAGGAATACCTTTTCAGGTCCTGGTAATTTGGTGTTCTGTGTGTTTCTTTTCTCTTTATGGCCATGTCTTTTCTTAGTTTGAGGACATTCTCTTCTTTGATCCTCTTGAAGATCTGGTCTATGACACTGACTTGAGATCATTCTCTTTCTTTTGTGCCCATAATTCATAGATTTGATCTATTCATTGTGTACCAATATTTTGCATATTCTGTGTGTAAGTGTTTGTCTGTGTGGTTTAATTTCTCACTTTCTTTTGTTGACTGGCCCAATTTCTCTATCTTCCAGTCCTGAGATTTTGCCTTCTACTTGAACTTTTTCTTTCTATTGGTAAGATTTACCCCGGAATATTTGAAGTTTATGATTCAATATTAAATTCAGTTTGATTTTGCTTCAGTATTTTTATCTTTATTGAAATCAACATTCATATCTTAATTATCTTTTAAAAATATTTTTTTAAAAAGAAAACAATATTTTCATTTTATAGTTCCCACTCCCTCTCCTCCTCCCTCCCATCCCTTCCACCTTTCCCTCCATCTCATCCCCCATTCACTCCTCAGAGAGGGTGAGGAACATTGCTTTGGGGAAGGTCCAAGGCCCTCCTACTATAATATAGGCTGAGAAAGGTATCTATCCAAAGAGAATGGGTTCCCCAAAAGTAAGTACAAGTGGTAGAGATAAATCCTGGTGCCCCTGCCAGTGGCCCCGCAGTCTGCCCCAGCCATACAACTGTCACCCATATTCAGAGGGTCTAGTTTGGTCCTATGCTGGTTCCTTCCCTGTCTGGCTGGAGTTGGTGAGCCCCATTAGCTCAGGTAAACTGTTTCAGTGTGGTGTCTTCATTATGGTTTTGACCTCTTGCTCATATTCTAACTCCTCCCACTATTCAACTGGACTTTGGGAGCTCAGCCCAGTGCTCCCTTTTGGGTCTCTGCCTCTGTTTCCATCAGTTGCTGGATGAAGGTTCTTCTCAAGCCGTTTGTGGTTTGCCTTTTGAAATTTTGGTCTTCAAGAAACAACTTCTCTCTGTTTTCTGTGAGGGGCAAGTCCACTATGCTTCAGCCTTGCCAGGAGTCACTCAGCTTATTCCCACCTTACCACAGAGCTGCTCGCTTCTAAAGAAGGTGCGTGATCATCTGCCCATCATCGTTATGTGTCCCCTCTGCCCGTGAGGTACCTTCATAATTTCACTCGGCCATTTATTTGTGATTTAGACTTCAGTTAGGATTTTAATCTATCCTTTCTAAATTCACCGTTTTGTTTGCTCATGTCCCTTTGATCTAATTAAATTATTTGATCATACTTAGAATTGCCCTTTTAAACTCTGTGTCCTGAGATTTATCTGGGTAGTTTCTATCAATGTACATTTCTATAGGACTGACGGTTTTATAGGATAGTGTCATATTCTCTTGGTCTTTCATATTCTTTGGATTTTTTCAATGGGATCTGATACATGGATTTATTTCACTGGTTGCTTGTCTGAGATAAGATTGTAGCTGCCATATTGACTAGACTTTTGGTTTTATTGCTGACCAAAGTCTATTGATTTTTGGTCAGTTAGGAGGGCTGAACAGGTCAGTCATTCAGATATTCAGTATTGATTATTGATTTGCGAGATTAGCGTGATTACAGTCCAGAAGAGATAGTATGACACAAGAGTCTTAGGAGTGGTATGAGAAAGCTAGATTGAAATTTGTAAGTCTCCTGGTGTGGTTCCCAGCTGGGACTGAGCATGAATACCCAGCATGGGGCAAAAAAAAAACAGGCTGAATAACCATAAGAAGTATGTGAATATCCCAGCTGGGCCTGAGCCTGTGGTGGGCAGTGGAGGGGGGGACTGAATCAGACTCACAAAGACAGTTAAGGGATTTGGCTTCTGTTTGGGTCTGGAAAAATGACACAGAAAGGAGACACGGGTGAGGGTTCAGGATAAGAGTAATCAAGAGACTGCAAGAACTCAGCACCTACTCAGGCCTTAGCCTGGACAGGTAGCAGAGCTGACGTGAAAGTTCAGGGTAACAGGCAGCAGGAGAGCTTGAGGATGTCCTTACTGCCTAGGCCTGTGCCTGAGTGGGACAGAATAGGGTCAGGGTTCCAGACCAGGTCAGTAAGAAAGCAGACAGGTGTGTTTCCAAGTTGAGCCTAAGAGGACAGCTTGAGAGGAGTGGCTGGAGTCAGACTCACCAAGAGAGTTCAAGGACATGGCCCCTGACTGGGCCTGGAGAAACAACACAGAAGGAAGACTCAGGGTCAGTGTCCTGGGTCAGCCTTGTCATGAGAGTGAAAACATGCAGCTCCAGCCTGGTTCTGATCCTAGAGGGGTGGTTGCATGTTGAAGGCTTAGGATCCTGGGCCAGACTTTGAGATTATTTTCTTAATGCCAACAGCCAATGGAAACTACACTATTTGAATAGATAAATATATGAAACTAACAAAAGTCCAATTTCAGTTTTCAAGCAATGTAGGTGTACTATACTTCAATTTTCTTAAGCAACTTAAGTGTACCATATTTAAAATTTCCATTGTGATTTTTATTCTTGGGAAAATTTTACCCTATCTGCTGTATTCTCACTCATTTGCTTGTTCTCATGTCTCCTAGAGTATTATTTTTTATAACAAGTAAAATATCAATTAATCAATGCTAAGAATCCAAGAAGGATAGTTCCAGCATGTTCTAAATGAGTGAGAGAAGGAATCATCGGCTAAGCCACATTTTGGGAGTCACTGCTGAAGTGTACAACCAATTAATAACATTGTGAGACTTGGTTTTGGAGCAGTGCCTGCCTCCTCACCCATTTGTGAGTCTGTGTGGCTGGACTAGATGATCTTTCAGTGTGAACGTGAGTCAATGCAAGAGGAGAGAATGCCTAAAAGAGCATCCAGTGCAACACAAGATTCAGTTTCTTAAATGCTTGTTCCCTCTTGTACAGCAGCTACTTACTCGTACTCAGTCAAAGTCGAGAGAGAGAGAGAGAGAGAGAGAGAGAGAGAAGAGAAGAGAAGAGAAGAGAGAGAGAAGTTGCAATCGTCAGGTGAAGGTATTTCCAAGTTGAATCAAATTATCCCTAAACAAATTGGAAAAAAGTATCCTCATAATCAACTTTATTAAAAAATTAATTATGTTTACTTGTAAACTGAAAATAATACACTTTTACTATGTTAACCATTTAAAGCTACTCCTTCAGGTGCACTGTTTACATTAACAGTATCGTATAACCATTGCTAGCCATCTCCAGAACCTTTCCATCTTCCCCAGCTGACCTCTATGGCCATTAAATGAGAATTTCCTGCTGTCCTCCAACCCATGGCAATGCCTCTTGATGTTCCATCTCTGTAAAACTATCTGCATCAAGCAGTTCCATTCTACAATTGCATCTTATGATGGTTTGTTTTGCTTAGTGTAATGTCTTTGAGGTTCACTCATGCTTTAGCATGTACCAGAACTTCTTTGTAAAGGGTACAACACACCTTTCTATTCATCCATAAGCTATGGGTTATTGTGACTAGAGATGAATCAGCTTCCTTTAGAAGTGGGAAGGCTCTGTACCCTAAAGGGACTGCTTCCTTGCAGGGTTTTGTCTTAGCGTTTCTGTTGCTGTGAAGAAACACCATGGAGATGCTTATAAAGGAAAACATTGATTTGGGGCTGGTTTACAGTTTCAGACGTTTAGCCCACGATCATCACAGTGAGGAGCATGGGGGCATGTGGGCCAACATGGTGCTGAAGAAGAAGCCCAGGGTTCTACATCTGGATCCACAGATGACACAGATTAAGCATACATGAGATGTGAAAGCCTGCCTGCACAGTGACATACTTCCTCCAACAAGGCCACACCTTCTCCAACAAGACCACACCTCCTAATAGTGCCACTCTCTATGGGCCAAGTATTCAAACATGGGTTTGTGGGGGTGAGACCTATTCAAATCACCACTGGCATCTTGGGGGACCTTGGGGAGAGCAGATTCTACAGGGGAATTAAACTCAAGTTTTAAGTGTATTAAAGACTATACACATATCACATATTTCAGTTCTATAAACTATCTCTGGCAACCATTAAATTATGCAGAACATGAAGTCATTTAGTTCAGGTGGCTGTCTTGTTTCCTTTCTCATCATTTCTATTATAAAATCCCAAATCAGATTGTTCCATGTAGATGTAGATGTGCATCCATGTAAATGCTGTTTCTTATTTTGGATAGCACAACTGTCTTATTGATCATTACATAGTTGGAAAAGCAGAGAATTTGGTTGCCTTTCTAATAAGTCACAATTGAGTCTTCACTGAGCGTAGCTCATACATTCCACAAGGCATTGGATCTCCTAATTGTGCCTGCCTACCAGTAAAAGGTGCCACAGTCTCCTGGGATGGAGTGATGCATGTCCATTTACACTTGATATTCATGGGGCAGAGTTTTGAGCCTGGAATTTAGAGTTTTATGAGGCCTTTCTCAGAGGGATGACTTGTTTTTGCTTGGGTTATATTAGTCCTTGAGGTACAACCATTTTCTCAAGTGTCCATGCAAGCCCCCGCTCAGCCTCCTCAAAGCCACAGTAAAATTGGTATGCTTAAGTAGGTCAGGAATGCTAACATCTCAAGTCTAAGGGAGGTAATTTGGTTCCAAATGCACTCCAGTGATGTTTATGCTTGGGATAAAGTGCTTACAAGTCTGTCACTGCCCCTTTGACCCTCTTTCCTTGCTCCTGTGCTTCCAGGAGAAAGTGATGCTTAATTCAAGCCTTTGCTTCTATTCTCTCCCGGAGTGAGCTCACCTTGTCTCTGTGCAAATATTCAGTTATACTCAAATCTTTGTGAAAATGATAGACTACATTTCATCACAGCAACAAATAGAGTGCTATTATTCTCTCTTCCCCGCTATTCTTTCTTTCTTCCTTCCTTTCTTTCCTGGGCCTCCCTCCCCTTAGCCTTTACCTTCCATTCTTCTTTCTCTTCCTTTCTGGACCTTCAGTCCAACCAAATTTCTTTCCTCTCCTTCTCTTCCTTCCAATATTTTCTTACTCCTTTCATTCATCCCTCTTTGCTTATATTCTTTCTTCTTAGATCCATTAATTAATATTTTTGCAAACTCAAGACAGCGTATTTTCCTAATTTTGTAAGAGAATATATTTTCTAGTCTTCTGATGCTAATTTCTGTTTCATAATACTTCCTTAATTTCTAATATACATCAAGAGTTAAAGCAATTCCTGTAGAAAGACAACAGTCTGTCATTAAAAATCTCTAATTGATATTTAATATAAAAGTATGAAGCCAGGGCAGTAATGTAAGTTCAATATTAGCACTGGCTGTGCCATGAAATCAAGGCTGGGCTGGGTTGTCATGAGACCCTGTCATAGACCACTGTCCCACTAGGGTTGTTTATCAATAGTATCCTCTTTCCACAGTCTCCACACTTTCCATGTGGAACTGAACTCCCTCTTAAAGCTCCTGGCTAATTCATATTCTTACACAGCTTTAGGTACTTTATATCTGAAATTGATACTCCAGAGGAGAGCACTTTCTTCACCCTTGTGTCTGTCATTCTTTATGGTCCATGCATAATCCAACTTCTATGCTCTTTTCTCTTTAAATGATCCTCAAAGTTCCTTACAGTCTAGACAATCCCTGCTGTCCATGGGTGGAACTCCCTTGAATGTGGCTGGGGTTGGAATATGGCTACTGCCCAAGGACCCATGAGTTTGAATATTGAGAGCCCCCTTCTCCTGGGTGAGATCTTTCAGAAATGGTGCATTAATTTCTCAGTTTTCTTGTAGCTAAGTACCCACACTTGATTATTTTCGAGCTTGGAAATTTACTTTCCACGACTTTTGTTATCAAGAAGGGAAAAAAAAATCAGTCTGACTGTGGTGTAGGAGTTCCTTCTATTTGTGTGTTAATGAATAAAGAAACTGCCTTGGCCTAGTTAATAGGGCAGAACTTAGGTAGGCAGGAAAGACAGAACTGATTGTTTGGAGGAAGAAAGGCAGAGGGGAAGAAGACCATGGAGCCACCAGAGACAGACATGCTGAATTTTTCCCGGTAAGCCACTGCCTCATGGAGATATACAGCTTAATAGAAATGGGTTAAATCAAGATCTGCAAGTTAATCAATAAGAGGCTAGAACTAGTGGGCCAAGCAGTGATTTAATTAATACAATTTCTGTGTGGTTATTTCGTAGCTAACCTAGCCGGGTGGCCAGGATGAACAAGTGGCCCCCTCCTTGCAACAATGTCAAGACACATTGAATTTCTGCCTGCCCTGTGTTCCTTTGAAAGCTCTGGAGAGGAATCCATTCTGTTCCTTGTCTCCCACCTTCTAGTGGGTTCTGATAGTCCTTGAACAACGATCTTTTTCACTTCTTTTTTATTCATGACAAATTGCTCTGTGTCTTTCTCTTTCATATGGGCATATGTATTTATATATAAGGCTCACAAATAAAATCCAAAATAATCTCCTCATGCCAAGATCTTTAATCCCATCTGTAACCCTTCACCAATTTTTCTGCCTAAGATGTTTATGGGTTCCACAGATTGGATATCAGTTAAGGAACCATTTCTTTTAAGCCTAGCACAGTTGGGATCCGGAGATTGGTTTAGCAATACTTTTGAGTATCTTTACCAATGTAAAATAAGATACTATTAAATCAATGCATACCACAGCATATCGATTAACCCTGATATCTATAGTTGATATCAATGAAATCCCAATGGAAATATAGGTGTCAGAAATTCAAGTGGCTATTATAGTCAATGATTTGAAAGTTATGGTGGATACAAAGTCTGAGCTGTGGTGATTTGTGGATTATATTTTGAGTGCACTTGAATGTTTATAAAGAGAAAATGACAAGGTAAGGCCAATTAAGGTTCCCTTGAAGCTGTGACACTGGAATCAGACAGTATCGTGACAGCCCTAAACTGGCCTCTTCTCTTTATAGGTACAGGGCTGACAGTGCAGAATATGTCCCTTTGTTTCTGCTGTTATTGTAAAATAGACTTGGTGTCTTATAAAGAACAGTTATTTCCTATGGGTTAAAAGACTGGGAAATTGCATTTCATGGTCCTTTAACCTGGTAAGGTTCTCCTCAGTACATCACAGCACGGTGAATGTAGTGAGCAGCCTACACACAGTGAAGAGAGGACAACAGAGGAGACCAAACGGAAGTTCAGCTTCCAAAGATCATCACACAGTCAATGCAGTTTGTCAGGTTTGGAGGGGATCTTCAAAGCATGTCCTGAAGCCAACCTGTTGATTGGGAGAGTTCTCGAGTTCCTCTAACAAATATGCTGCAATCACCTTGTGGCAACTCACTTTTTCATGGGAAAACTCCTTAAAGAAGCGGGAAATAAATGTATTCTGAAATTTAGAATGGGAGGATCTGATTGAACCCAGGTGAAGCTGATACCTTAAACATAACCAATTCTGAAGCTCTCATGCCATTACCAACAGCTTGCCACCGGGCATTCTGGGAAGCTGATCTTCTTCAGCCTGAAAACTATGGTATGCTTGGGTGGGTTTGACGTCCTGGAGGTTTTGCTTATTCTCTTGATAATGCCATACTTTGTTGAAACCCATGGGAAGAATGCCCCTTTCTGAAGAGAAAAAGAAGAGGAGTAGATTGCAGGGTAGGAGGGGTGCAGAGGGATGATGGGAAGAGAAGAGGGAGGGGAAACTTTGGTCAGGATGTAAAATAAAAGGAAACATTTAATTAAAACAAAAGAAAGGAAATAAGCACTTCTAGAAGACTTCATTCACCCCAGATGCTGTCTTTATGATATGCGATTAAAGTAACGGGGCTGGAGAGATGTCTCAGTGGTGACAAGTAGTTGCTGCTCTTCTAGAGGGCTGGAGTTCTTGTCCCCAATAACCAAGTAGGGTGTCTACACCTTCTTGTAACTCTAGTGCTAGGGAATCTGACACCCTTCCTTGTCTGCATAGACACTGCACTCATGTGCACATACATAATTATAAATAAATCAAATCTTTAAATTATAATAAAGCAGAAAGTGTGGAGACAGAAGCCGTGTGAAAACATTACCTATGAGAGAGGCAGAATAAATACCAAAGGAAATAAGTTAATAGAAAACTAGATTTGAAAGATAACAAAAGCAAAGCAATATTGTCCCACACATTAGAGATGTTATTGTCTCATAAGCTACATTTTTTTCATTATAATTCAAAATCACTTTAAAGTCTTCCCACAGGGCAGGGAACCCTGACTACTCTTTGGACTGGAAAGGGAGGGGNGGGAATTGGGAGGGGGGCAGGAGGTGGAAATTTTTAATAATAATCAAAAATAATAAAAAATAAACTGAAAGAAAAAAAGAAGTATATTGGTTAAAAGTGGACATTATCTACTGAAAGTCCATTATGCTTATAATTTTCACTTCTACAAAATAAGCCAACAATGTCTGAAGGTGAAATGAAACCTGATCTGAATTAACCCATGCTTCACCTTTGCTGACAAATGGTTACAAAATGACTTGCTACTCCGCACCACATGCAATCAGAATAATGTGTTTCATACTGGGGAGAATTTGGGAAGTCTTGGCTACTTCCTGTAAACAGATCAAATACACAGCCCCTCTGAAAGCTAATAGAGTAAATATGCCTCCCTTGTGGCCTACAAATTTCATCCCCACCTACATGCAGATGAGTGCATGTTTTTGTACAATGTTCATGACCACTTTACTCTTAAAAGTCAAGTGGTAAGAAAACCAAACACAATAGCCATCAACAGCATGGAAAGGCCAGGTCTGGTGCGTTCCTGCAATGATGACAAAGCAGCAATGAAATGACCTGAGACTTATTTGCATAGTAGATGAAGTATTTCTGCATCCCCAGTCCTTATGTTGCTATCTAAGCCAGTAGAAAAGGTGTTAGGAGATGGGGCCTTTAGGCAGTTTGAGCTCACAGGGATGGAGCCCTCCCTTATGAGATCTGAGCTGCACAGCCCTAGCAGTACCCCTATGGGAATACCAGGAAGAATGCCTCTATATACTGTAAAGTGGTCTTCTCGTCACGCCACTATGGGAACCCAAAAAAAAGCAGGATGCCTGTATATACTGTGGAGTGTTCTTCACCAAGTGCTGAACAGGTTGACCTTAGTCTTTTAACCCTGCATCTGTAAGAAATGAGTTTTGTTGTTAACAATTGGCTCTACTTATGCTATTTTGTTAGAACAACCTGAATGGACTAATACAATAAGAAACAACATGGAGAAATAAATCTCTAAGACTTACTATGGAATAAGTAAAGCAGCCAGAAAGTTGACGTATTGGAGAATTCTACTCATGTCATGTTCAAGATCAGGCAGATTCTGAAGTGGCAGGAGTCAGAAACCTTGTGCCATTTATTTTGACTGACTGGAAAGAGTCATGAGAGATGTGATGTGGGAGGTGATGTATGCTGTGAATTTTATTGCCATTGATTAATAAAGAAGCTGCTTTTGACCAATAGCTTAACAGAGTAAAGCCANGAGAGAGAGTAGGCAGAGTCGGAAAAAAGCACGTAGCTGCCCACAGGAGACAGATGCCTCCACTGGAGTCCACTGGAACACTGGAACCTTGCCCATAAGTCATGGCCACATGGCGATACACAGATTAATAGAAATGGGTTAATTTAAGATATAAGAGCCAGATATTTGCGTAAGCTATTGACCAAACAATATTGCAAATAATATAGTTTCTGTGTGATTATTTTGGTTCTGGGGTGCCAGAAATGAACAACAAGCAGCCTCTCCCAACAAATTGGTGCCCAACATGATCAACTAAATCCACATAAAAACCTGAGAGAGCTTGAAAAGGAATTCTAGGCACACACACAAAAAGACAGAGTTTAACGCAGCTTATTACTCTGTTTGCTGATGGAAAGCAGAGACATGGCTCCTTTAAGAGGTTTCCTGACTCAGCTTTAATTGCAAGAACTGTGTGTGTGTGTGTGTGTGTTTTTTTTTTTAAGGGAAGGCTTCTCTGTTCACGCTAGCTACAGGAACAGCTCTGGCTCTTCTTTGGGGTAGATGTCTGTGACCCACTTCAGGTCCAGATGCTTAGAAAGTAGCTGAGACCATTCACATGGTTCAGTTCTCCCTACCTGGGCAGGCTGCTAGTATTGCACAGGCAGGAGAGCATGGCAGATTATCGCCACCATACACAGAGCTATCTTCAGGATGCACAGTGTGCTGCATGGCAGATTTAGCTTTTACTCAGATTAAAAGGGTTTATATGCTGCACAGTGCACCCAGAATTGAGGTGGTAAGGACAGCTCCCATCTGGCAGTTCCAGAGATGGAGGTGAACATGCCTCTGCCATATTGGACTGGGCAGAGCTAAAAGCAACCTTAGTCCTAGCCATGCCACTAAGCTTTTGAGAAGTGGTCCTGGCCAGAAAAGGATTACAGATACACAATAAAGACAACTTCAGATGAAAAAGACCTAAACGGGTCATAGTGTGTTTAAAAAATGTACGTAGGCTTCGGAGAGAGAAGAAAAACAGTATAGAGTTACAAAAATATGTAAATGGTTTTTACAAAATAAGACAAAGTCTTTAAAGAGACAGAGTAAACTTGTAGAAAAAGTAATAGAGTGAGAAAAATAAACCAAGTAAAGATGGAATATACACAGAGAACCTGGATTATGTATATTATTGTGTTTTCTTTGAATTTTTTGATTGTGAATGAGCTAAGTACAGAGAAACATTTCATTGTATGGACTGCTAAGTTAAACCAACATATATACTTTAAAGATATCTTGACTTCATAATTTGGGTCTAAGAATTTGTTGCTTAGGAAAAGAGGTTCTTCTTTTGTTTCCACAGAGGATGAGAACCGTTGGATTCCTTTCAAACTAATATGGTTTGATGGACCAAGACCTCCTGAGAGGTCAACATTAAACCCCCAAAATTACTTTGCCTAACAAAAAGCAGGAAGCCATTTGGAGAGAACTAAACCCAAATTTCCAAATATTGTTTATAATAGTTAGTTTACATTTAAAAGGAGATATGCTATAGAGATTTCCATTGGTATGGATCTTGGTCTATTGATACAAATTTTAGGTCAATTTTTATATGCATATTTCTGCTCTTGATTAAGGTATTGTGTTTATGCAGCTCATTTAAAAATGTAATGTATAATTAAAATATAAGTTAATAGTCATCTATAATAGTCAAGCTTGGAGTCATATTAGTTAGGTTTTCTAGATGTACAGAGATATATTTCAGATGAATACCTATTTTTCAAACCTCTCAAAGACTAACAAAAGTTGCATTTAAATGTTTTTATAACTTAGACTGTTTATGATGACAATGAGACACATCTGCTCCTAGGAGCACCAATTACTTCAAGAGGATGATGGACATTGAAGAGGCTCCTTATAGATTGGTTAGCCATTTGGGCAAGAGACTCCTTTGCCTGGATTGCTTGATGATATGCTGTATAAACTGGACATGCAGGACCCACAGAGAAATGACTGCTGAACTTGCATAAAGGTGAGACAGTCCTTTGGGGTTCCTGCTTCATAAAAGAACAAAGAGTCTGCTAGACATTCTGCAGGACAGAGAAGAAAGTGACTGAAAAATTGTCAATATAGGTAGAACTGTCTTTGAAATTACTGCTTCATGGAAATGTCTGCTGGATACTATGGGCCTGTAGGCTGAATATGGATGCTCCAACGGTACAGAAGAACTTTGGGTGACTGTCCAGCAGCAAGATGTCTCTGTCAATTTTAAAATTTTGGAAGTTGCTTACAATATACTTCTTATTTACTTGGGTAATATTATATCCTTCTGGGGTCTTTGATGGAGTTGATGAATAGATAGTTATAGTTTTCCTTAGTTATGCTAAGAGGTAAAGTATATATAAATGCTGAAACTGTAACACTTGCTTGATACTTGTTTTGCTATATTTAATCTTGCTACGCTAAAGTTAAAACTTTCCTTTTTAATTAGATAGAAAAGGGGAGGTGATCTATGCTGTGAATATGTTTTATTGCCATTGGTTAATAAAGAAGCTGTTTTCAATCAATGACTTAACAGAATAAAGCCAGGCTGAAAGAGATACATATAGAGAATAGGCAGAGTCAGAGAGTAGCCTTGTAGCCACCTGCAGGAAACAGATACCTCCAGTGGAGCCCACTGGAACCTTGCAGGTAAGCCACAGCCACGTGGCGGTACACAGATTAATAGAAATAGGTTCATTTAAGATATAAGAGTTAGCCAGAAACATACTTAAGCTGTTGGCCAAACAGTATTGCCAATAATAGAGTTTCTGTATGATTATTTCGAGTCAGGACAGTTGGGAAATGAACTTGCAGCCTCCCCCAACAGAGATGTTCATAGTTAACACTTTAATGGTGTTTTCTAATCTGATTGTGATGGCAGTCACATAGATGAATGTGTCTGTCTCAATTGATAGACTTACACATAATTTGTGCATTTGCTATATATAAATAATGTTCTATAGAAATACATGAATTTACAAATTAATGCATACATGGCTTTGATTGGAAAGCTCTTGCTACGTGGTTTCCACTCCTGCTAAAATTATATCTCTAGTATTATCGCTGCTTAGGTTTTTCCATACAGTTCCCCAAAGGGCTGTCTCACATTTCTCGGGGGAGCAGGTATCAAATGGAGCACAAGGAAGACAACAATCTGCGGTAGTTAGCATATGTTCTGCCTGTCTACTGCGGTTGAATCTAGTCTTAGCTTCCAGAGGGCTCTGTGGTTTTTGACAGGCCAGCCTAATTCCCTAACTCTTCATTCTCATTAAATACATGGGTAATAATTGTGCCTCCCATAATTTTTGTGAGGATTAAAATATTTATAACTGTCATATCGTCTATTCTGTTTATTTCTGCAATTCTATTCTGTTTATTTCTGCAATTAAAATCCTTGATAATTTTTGGCATGTGTTAAGCAGGGAGTTTGAATTGAGTTTTGGTTGTAATGCTGATAGTTGTATCAAGTGCTTTTCAGTATTATTCTACTTAAGAGATTTACAGAAATCACTTTCATATTAGTTTTATCTTTCAATTACTATTTATGGGTAATCACTGTGATGACTATTTGGCTTTTTTGAAGACTGTCATTACTATAATCAGCATGATTAGTATAATCTCCTAGGAGATTATAAGCTTATTATACTAAAATGTAAGTTGCTTGAAAGCAGAAACGGCGCTGCACCCACGGTTTAGCCCTTCCCAGCAATGAGTACAATTCTAATATGCTAAGTAGCTACTGCCATGGTAAACCACACACTCAGTAAACAAAACCTACTCCTTAGAGCAATGGCCTGTCCAGTCTCTTCCTAGCATAAATCAAGACTTTTGCTGGTGTGTAAATTCCACACTAAGAATTTCTCAAACAAGAGTCTCAAGCAAAACAGTACATTCAGAAAAAGGAATTTGTACCTGTTTCTGAAAATCATTTTCCTGGCATGTATAGGACTTTGCAATTGTAAAATTTCCACTGTGTTAGCAGGTGGAGGTGTCTGAAGACATGAGAAGGACCTGCACGTCTAGTAAGTAGAGAGAAAACCATTGGCAATGGCACCAGCCCGCAGAAGGTGTCCCACAACTTCTGGACTTCTTGAAACGTCTTTCAAGTTTGTCAGGTCGTTTTGTATCTATCATATCATAGTCAATGTCTCAGCTTTTCTCTTCTTCTTTCCTTGTGTGAACGAATGGTCAGGAAACTTTCTCCAGTGCTTTGCTTCCACAGCAGTTGACAAAACCCAGATGTAAAATCTGGTCATTGGATAAGTTATGACAGTTCTGTATTGAATAGCCTGTCAAAAAGCATAATTCTAATGATATATTTAGGCCAGTAAGTCACAAAGTAAACAGGTTGAACTGTGAGGTGTGCTAAAAGGAGAAAATACTTCTCTTCTCAGATAGAATCTGGAGGAAGGAGTGAAAAGAACAGAAGTCTATGTGATTAGTTTTCATACTACAATTAATAAGAGATGGTTATGCAATCACATTGTGTCTCCACCTATGTATCCAGTTGTCCAAGTAGAGGCATTTCTGCCCCTCCAGGGTCATCTGAAAATGCAAATTAGTTCTTTGTTATCATTTAACAGAGCGGCACAACTAGAGCTGAGAGTGAAAGAACAAATCACAGCACTTAAAACCGAGAGTGATGGATGCATAAGTTCTTGAATATGTACTATTCAATATAATCATATAACGCTTTGGAAATGTGTTACAGAAAACCAGTGCTATGAATAGTCTTAAATAATAATACCTATAACCACAAGGGGGCTAGAAGAGGAGCCCACATAGCAGCTCACTGTACAAACGACTGCCTTACATTTCTCTGTAATAATCTGATAAAGATGAAAAGAAGCAGGGAAGAAGGAAGGAAGAGCAAGGGAGAGGAAGCAACCAGTTACATGGATGGATAATTATAGGTTGGATCCTGAATCTTTGGGGGAAAGAATGACAGAATGGGGAGACAGCAAAAACTAAATTTTGAGGTGTTGGAGAGATGTTTCAGAGGTTAGGAGTGCTGTCTTCTTGCTCTTTCAGAGGTCCTGAGTTCAATTCCCAGCAACCACAAGGTGATTCACAATCATCAATAGTGAGATACGGTAACCTCTTCTGGCATGCAGGCATACATGAAGAAACAACAGAAACCCTGCATTTTGACTATATATTATATTGCAACAGTGATCAATTTCCTGTTTGATCACTACAACATGATTATGTAGGAAAGTATCTTTGTTCTTATAAGGTGAATTCAGTGTTACGTGCTGTGATGGAGGCAACTGCTCAAGCAGTTCAATTAGTAAAACTATAGGAACAGATTTATGATGTTGTGCCCATATTGATCTCGATGCCCACACCACTGTCAGCCTTTCTTTACAGAGAAAGTCAGAAAGAGTGGCAAGGCCAAACTGAGTATGATTGCAACCTGTTATAACCCTAGGTGGAAACCAGAAATTCACTGCAGGTGTATTTTTTATTACAACCTTTTTTGGAAATTCACTATTTTAATAATACCTGGGATATTAATAAGGATTCTCTAGAGGAACAGAACTGATAGACTGAATAAATATATATTCATATACACATATATATGAAGAAAATATGTAATATAATATATACTATATTTATTAGATTTATTAGAGAGTCTTACAGGGTATGATCCAGCTAGTCCAACAGTGGTTGTCCAGGAATCCAGTAGTTGTTCGGTCCACAAAGCTGGACATCTCAGCTGGTCTTCAGTATTTGCTGGAATCCTGAAGAAGGAGACTCTAATACCAGTGAAGGAATGAAGTTCCTAGCCAGAGAGAGGGCAAACAGTCAAAAAGGAAAAGCTTTCTTCTTCCGTGCCCTTTGTATTGGCTGTCGCTAGATGGTATGGTGTAAATTAAAGGTAGATCTTTCCCCACTCAAAAGGCCTGGATTAAAGGTGGGTCTCCCCACTTTAAATTATTTAATTGAAGAAATCCCTCCCAGGTGTACCCAGCGACTTGGGTTTTAGTTCATTCCAGATGGAGTCACGTTGACAACCGAGAATAGCCATCTCGCTCAGATTTTTCTAAGTGCAAAACTGGAAGTCAGCTGAAGTGTTGCAGGGATACCTACAGAATCAGTTCCACTTAGGAAACAGGAAAAGTCAATATCATACATCCCCGAGCTCCTTTTAACTATACTGCCTTGGGTTATATACTGTTGACCAGACCCAGAGAAATAGCTGTCTCATCTCCAATGTTTAAATAATATCTTTAAACATGAGTTCACGTGATTCCCCAAACAGGCACTAACGTTAAAATTTAAAATGCTATACATAGCTGTCTTCTACCTTCATACACATTAACAGCTAGTTGGATATTTCATTTTATGAAATGAGGGGACTCGTGCATCCTGTTTAGCAAATTGATCTTGTTGAGTTGGGTGAGATTTCATGGAATTAGCAAATTCCCATTCACTTGCTTAGTGTGTACACAGGTACACATTCCCAGATGGTGTGGATGTATGATCAAGGAATCGCTGTTTTATGACTAAATGTGAGAAACATTTTTATGGCAACTCACTTTTCATCATAATCTTTTCCTTTCTCTACAGCCCTATCCCCACTGTTTGTTCTTAAGAGTGAATGCTCTCCACTTTGGTAAGTGGCTAAAGAATGACTATCACTCTGTTTCTGTGTGGCTTGAGTAAGTGGACCGCACTTCTGACCCCTGTCTGTGTCCCTGAGATACAACCTCTGCAGTTAAGGGTGGTTGGGAGTTGAATACTCTTGGTTCCATCCAGTTACAAATGGGCTCCTTTGTTTAACCAACCTTCATGAACCCCCGTTTACTTTAATGGCAAGTGAAACATTTATTTAAGAATGAAATATTGTCTTCAATGGGAAATTCATTCCATATGTGGCATATTTTGTGTGACGACAGATCTTCCCTGAGTATATAAGAAATGTGCTCACAGCATGAACAGTGTGACTTTTTCCTAAGGTCAGTACTTTAGAGAAACCACTATTTGCATTTGAAGGATAAGATGAGAAGTATTAACTATTTTACACTTAAATATCATTTTAAAGCCAAGATACCAATAAAACACACTTTTTAATGTGATTTTTCTTTCACATTAAAAAAAGTACATGCTCCTATGTAGACTGACAAACAAAGCTTAAAGATAGAAAATAAGGGTGTGGCAATGTCCCTACTGTCATTTTCATGGTTGCGTGTTTCCACTGTAGCCTTATTCAGCAAAACACATTATAGGATCCCAGTCTGGAGAAGTACTTGGTTACTGGATCTGAATGTGCTTTAACGTGCTTAGCGTCTGGGCAATTGCTGAGCTGTACACAGAATCTGGATAGTTGTCATTAAATGCAAATGTAAGCTACACACCGGAAAAAGAAATGTGGGGCACATGCAGACCCATTCACCCTAAATAGAAAAGTCCGACTCACAGTCTGGCTTGCACCGGGTCCAAGAGGACTGTGGATGATCTAACAAGGCGCTAGAAACTAACTCTAAAACTTACATCGTTTTCATAACTTGTTTTTATAAGTGTCTTACATGGTTCATTTTTGAAAAAATCTTTTATCTATTATTATGCTTGTGTGCGCATGTGAACACATGCCCTTGCATGCAGATGTACGTGTGTGTGTGTGTGTGTGTGTGTGTGTGTGTGTGTGTGTGTGTGTACCTGTGGAAGTCAAAGAGCAACCTTGGGTGTTGGTATTCCTCAGGCACAGTCCACATGGTTCTTGACATGGACTCCCTTGCTGGCATGGAACTCACAGGTAGGCTAAGCTGGCTGGCCAGACAGTCCCAGTGTCAACCTGTTTCCACCTCTAGAATGATTGACAGATGTTCCAAATATCTGCCCATGCACCGTCTCCCTGCACGGGGATTACAAACATAGGCCACCGCTCCAATCTCTTTCCTGCCTGGGCTCTGGGGATTGAACTCACACTAGCAAGGTGAGCTCATTACCGCTTTACAGACTGCAGTTTCCTCAGCCCTGCTTTTTGTCTCACTCATGCTGCTGCTTGCTGGGTTTCAGCATCTGAGCTCCCCGCTGGTGTTGCTGGCTCGGGTGGCTGCGCAGCAACAGCTGTGTCCTTTGTGTTTGGCTGGTGGTGCTGTCTGTGAGCTTCCTCTCTTGCCAGCTCCTCCCTTCCTGGTCCTCTGGCTAGAGAAAGCCCTTTCTTACAACTCTTCTTTCTGTGCTCATGGGCATTTCTGGGTGCCAGTGTCTCCAGCTCCAAGAGTGGGGAGTAGGAAGCAAAGGAGAATCTAGGGAGCATCCTGCCGTATCAACCCCGTGTGTCGAGGCTGCCTCCTGCCCAGCCTCACTGTCCTCTTGTGGTTTATTTATGACAGTTAGGGGCTCTGGTGTGCTGGATGAAAAGAACTGGGAAAGCGTGTTCGCCCTGTCTTTCTGGTAAAGATTCCTCGCTTTTGCAACTGAGCAGTGTTTAGCTTGGTGCAGAGTCCCAGATGGGCAGTCCTGCTTTATCTTCTCATTAAGTTGCAGACATTGTTCTTTTATTCCACTGTCTTTGCACCCGAATTATCTTCTCTGAAAAGAACTCTATAACTTTGCTTGTGCTCTTATCCACATAATTTTTCTGGTATTGAGCTACTTGATTATGTTTTGGTGAGATTTTTTTTCATTTGTTTGTGCTTGGGCTTCATTGGGATTTTTAAAAATTAATTGATTGATTTTTTTAATATGCTGAAAACATAATGTAATTTTTATACAAATCTATAAATGAAATCTGAATATATTTCCCCATTCTCCTTTTATGCCAGGCAAGCACTGAGCCATACCATCAAGTCCTACTAATTGAGATTGTATCTGTGGGTTTCTGATGTGTAAACAATCCTTCTCCAACAGCAGATGACTCAACCGAGTTTATGATAAAAAGCGACTTTCTTTACCTTGTAGCCTGATGTGTTCTCTACTGTTTAGAGGGTGGGTATCCATGTTCATCAGGTATAGAGAGGTATGTTCCTCCATCATGCTGTTTCAAATGCCCAGAGACACAGTTGAAATACATGACTGAGTCAGGAGCTCAGAAGACACAGAGTTACTTAAGGGAGGGAGGTGTGTGGAGGAATGGGCAGGTGTTAGAGCATGAAGACCACATCTGTTGCTACCTGTCGGAAATGTTATTAAAATCTGGAGAGTCCAGTGTATCAGACAGGGTAATGTTACCTGCCCAATAAACTGATATGTGGATTATGTAAGTGAGTACAAGACATGGATGGTTAAGTACTGATGAAAATGGAGGTGTGTGTGTGTGTTCACACACCTATGCATACTGATGTGAATGCAGAAGAGGGCACTGAGTGCCCTGCCATAATTCCTTAAGATTTGGTCTCTTACTGAACCTTGATTTTTGGGGAGAGGAGGCTAGGCTTCATAAACAACATGCTCCCACAGTCCATTTGTCTGTGCCTCTCAGAGCTGGGGTAATCATGCTCAAGTCACCCCAGAATTAACCAGGGACTCTAAACTCAGGTTTTCATGCTTGTGTGGCAAGTACTCTCTTACCCACTGTGTCATCTCAACAGCAGACCAGGCTGGCCTCTGATCCATGATCCTCCAGCCTCTGTTTCTTCAGAATATCCTCTGGCACACACTGGCATGCTGACAATTTTATTTATTAAAATAATTTAAACTTCACAGCAAAATTTGGCAGAAAATACAGGGATCTTCCTCCGCATGCATGCCACCCCTCCCCTTAATGCCTCTTCTCATACCAGAGTGCATCCTCTGAAATAACGGCTGTTGGAGCATCGCCACACATCATCACCTTAAGCTCTGCTCTTTGTTTAACTTCTAGTTTTGGCAGATACGTAATGACAGGTGTCCACCATTGTGGTAACACAGAGAATAGTTTCACGCCGTCAAAGGCCCATGTACCACTTGCTCATCTCCTTCTTCCTTCCATGAGCCCACTCATCTTTAACTGTCCCCATAGTTTTCTTTTCCAAAGTGGTACGGACTTGGGGTCACCCAGCGTGTGTCCTTTTCAGATTGGTTTCTTTCAACAAATAAAGAGTGCTTAATGTTCTTCCATGTCTTTTAATGGTTTAAAAACTAGCACACTTCTCTTTAGTGGTCAGTGTTATTCCTCTGTCAACTCACCCGCTGAAGGCCACCTTTTCATCTGACTTAGAGCAGTCATGAGTATAGCTGCTATAAACGTTTGTCTGTGACTTAGTAACTCAAAGAACTGGGGTGCTATTGCTAGGTCTCCTGAGAGCAGGACTCCTTGCTTTGTAGGGTGCTGAGGGCTCTTTCAAAGTGGTTGTACCATTCGGCAGGCCCAGGAATGAATGGGAGTCCCCGCTGCTCCATATCTTGGCCAGCATTTGTTTGTATCGGGGAGAGTTTCGAGGTTTTAGTCATTCTAATGCATCCATTGTTTAAATTTGCAGTTTCTCAGTGACATAGGACGTTGAGCATATTTCCATATGCTGCTTGCTGCCTGTATGTCTTCAGTGAGATGTCCATTGTTTGTTCTTTCTCTAGTCAGGTCATTCATGTTCATATTGAGTTTAAAGTGTTCTTTATATATGTTGGAGCTGTTTCTATTTTTATTGGAATATGTTATTATTGTCCTGAGTGCCTGCACCAGGGATGCCTTGAGACCTGTGCGTAGCTGAAAAAGAAATCCCACATACAAATATTTCTCTTTTTTTGTGGGAGAGATAAATTATTTTTCACCTGGAAAAGAAAAAGAAAAGAAGCATTGTTTTTCTAGGTTGCTTTGATAGAGAAAGATCTTCAGGCTGCCTCGTACAAACAGCCTGCACTCCATGTTTCCAGCCATGGATGACAAGTGGAAACTGCCACCCAGCTCAGCATTCCCTCCCTTTTATGGATCCACTAGGAATTCAGGGCTGACCTCAGGCCTGTTAGCAAGTCACCTTAACTTCCAGACAGCTGTTCAGACTAGTTGCTAATGCTACTGAAGAAGAGCTTGCCCTGTAGTGGGTAGGAGGCTTTATACTTCACTGTCTGGCTCCTACTCTTCCAACTTCACAGTGATGGGTTTATATTACAGTGCTCATTTTCATTTTATGTCTTTTTATTTACACACCAATTCTTTTGGAAGTAATTTTAATTCTCTGTTTTATGAGGGGCTCTGTGTCTGTGCATTCCTATATAAAAGAAAGAAAATGGTTGTTTTTAATGCAGATTTGAAGGAAATATAATGGATTTCAGCTACAACAATTTCTCCTCATTTAGAAGAGATGAACACCTAGTTAGATGAACAATGTCATTCCTCCTATAATCGGAATACATCCTGTTTCCATGACAACCTGTACTTACCAGATTGCCTGGTAAAAGAAGTATTTTGATTCTGTCTTTGATAAAGGACTTGACCACTTTCTTCATTCTGACAATTTAATTCTATTCGGGTCTTTTTCTCCTACCTTTAACATGGGCTGCTTTTGAGAGTTAGGGCCTGAAGCCCATTTTAGAGGCGAATCTCCTCCAGAATGAAAGGAGAGGCCTCCCCAGGCAAATGCCAATGACCATAGGAAATGAGGACATTGCCAACGGTCAAGTCATAGTCATTTTCTGGAATCTTCCCATTAAATTAAATCAACAGCCACATTGTCCCGACTTATTAAGATGCTGTTTGATCTGTGAAGGAATGAGTCTACTGTTCATTTCCATTTGGACTCTCTAAACGGGAAGCTCCTCTCTCCACTACTAATTTATGTCTGTCTTTATGAATGGTTTGTGTCCTCTTACAGCTAAATTCTGTTCTTGAAAAGAAAGTGCTGTTAATGATTTTCTCTCAAAGTGAAAAATAGGGAATTATTTGCATCATTAACAATGCTTTTTCAAAATTTGAGAAATAACAGCCCTACATTTTATCGACAAGATTATGTTTAATGTAACATAAAATATTTAAGTTCAATATGGTAAGAAAACATGACCCTTGGGCATTTTAATACAGGGAATTAAACAAAAATGTGAGAGTATTCAGACTAGTTCTGAGGTGTCTACTGGGTTTGGGAGAACAAAGTGATTATTTGGTATCCCCAAATAATTGTCAACCCTAGCAGTTCTTTATGGCCTGGAAAACTCAATATGAAGTCACCAGAGGGCCACCAGGTATCTCATTGTCTATCAGACCTAATGTTTTGTAACAGACCTCCTTTGTTAATAGGTACAGGGTGATAGCCTCTGAGAGTTACTAAGAAACTTTTAAAGTAATGGTGCAACCCACAATGTAACAGTATGTGTATGTTGTGTAACAAAGGAAAATAAAAACAAGTGAGACATCATCAGGCCTCTCTGTATTTATCATTCCTATTAATATTTGTCCCAGGTCAGGAGACTTCCTAACTATAGAGGTTCCCTCAGCTGAACTCTTTGTCAGCATCTCCATGATTAGCACTTAGTATGGAAGTTACCGTTCTGAAAATGTTGCACAATTTTATTTTTTAAAATGTTGCTTCATTTTAAATCCTGCTGTATTTTTTTTAACTTATTGATTGCCCATCAAGTTGATGGTGAATCCTCAAGCTTTAGTGTACTCAACTCTTCAGAAGTAAATGACTGGTCTGGAGAGATGGCTCCTACATTAAGTACTTGCCAACACAAACAAACAAGTTCTGAATCCTCAGCATCCACATAAACATCTGAGCACGGACATCTGAGCGGAGACAGGAGGTCCCTGGATCTCACTGGCCTCCCAACCTAGCTGAATCAGTGAGACCAGCTCCAGTGAGAGACCCTATCTCAAAAAGGTGGACAGGACTGAGGCCTGCACATGTGAACCTATAGTTATAAACACACATTAACATATACACACTCACATAATACACCCATGCCACCACCACCACCACCACACCAAGGGAAGAAAGAAGACACATGATTTAACAGAATATTTAAATAGGTGGTTTGATGAAGGAAGGTATCTTCCTCCTGCAGGGGTTACTATTCAGACATTTGTCAAGTGCCTCACCATAAATATTACTTTATAGTAATTTTTTTGAGGTCTTCAGAGGCAAGCTCTCACTTCTACTAACTGACCTACAGGCCTGCTTCTAGCTGATCAGCTACTTCAGTTTGTCAAGGTTTCCAGGGCAGGATACTAGGACATACCATTCAGTGCTCAAACCAGCACAGTCTTGGGCAAATAAGGTCAGAAGACTTAGGAACTCTAAAGTAACTAACAGTTCATAGAATAGCTATGAACTGTTATTCATGCTATGCAGCCTTTGCCAACTCCTCCAGCAGGGCAAAGGAGAACATGTTTATCCCATCTACCAAGACTATATAAAAGACTGGCCCCAGCAGCAAGAACTGTCTAAGGGAACAATGACAGACCACCGTGCAGTCACAGCATGGGTTCCTTCCTTCCTTGAAGTTCCTAAGGCTAGGCACATGACCCTTATTTCTACAGCAACAACTAAAACAGTGTTAATTCCCAGCATCCCTTGTGCCAGTGTAAGTATTTCTAAATTGAATACTTTGTGTCCCTGCTTGGCAGTCCTCTGCATCTCTCTGTATCTCACAATGAATGGAACTTTCCCAGACCCTGGGGGGGGGGNAGTTAGAGATTGTGAATGGCAGAAAGGAAAAGTCTCAGGTATGGAGGAGATGTAAGGACCGCATTGTGGGGACCAAGTATAGAGTGGGCAAACAGGATCAGTAGATCTGATTCTCCCATGAGCCAGGCAGATGCTGGGAACTGGGCTGCAGGAGTGGTGAGGGGCCAGGCCTGTCCCCATGAACTCATGTTAAGGCTAAGCTTAGACACACCAAGGGAATAGAGGCGGGTTTACTTGGATTGTGTATATTTTCAAATATATTCAATATATATTTACATAGTTCCAAGAATATGTAAATAGAGGTATGTGTATGCACCTCTATTTATATACACACATGAGTATATATCCACATACATTTAGAAATAGACTTCCAACTGCGTTTGGAAAGGTGGGAGGAGGTACGGAGGATTCAGATGCTGGACTGGAAAATTCAGATCTCAGCCAGGGAGAGACAGCCATTTGGGGCCTTGAACAAAGAAGGAATAAAACAGAGCACATTGTAGGAGGTGAAAATATTGTCCATGGACAGGAGGAGGAGTGGACACTGAGAGCAAGACTGTCACCATACTTTATATACCATTTTCAATTCCCTTACCAAATCTTGGTGGTGTGCCAGCAGGTGGCAGACCTGTGCAGGGTACTGGGACAGACACAGGAAGAAGACAGTCCCAGCTTTCCCATCTGGGACCAGATACTCCAGTGTGGTAGATGCACTGTAGATTCAAGAAGCTTGTGACGTGGGCTCTGAAAGAAATAACCAACAGAAGGTGAAGTCAGAGACAGGGCAAGCTATGAGGGGCAGAGGGACAGATGCACAGGTACTGTGCAGCCCAAGAGAAGTTCTGAGCTCAGGAAAGAGGACAGCTCTGTCATGGAATCAGTGTTTGAAGGCTTGGACCTAGCTGTGTCTGTTGTTCAGAAGACATGGGTTGGAGGTTGGAAGGCTGGCCAAGGGAGTGTAGTAGGTGCCCTTTCTGTTCTTTGCTGAAACTCAAGAAATGAGGAGCAGGATTGGGTGGCATCCTCGAGAAGGAAGGAGCACCAACTCAGAAGGTGTGGAGACGACAGGACATGGCCCACACTGGCACATGGGTGGCGATGGAGTTCAGAATGCCTTGGCTTTGTTGCCCCATTTTTCTAGGCTCAGTGATCAAAAGACCGTGTTCTTCAAGTCCAGTGCGATTTCCTTTACACCTCTTTTCATTAGCCGCTCAGAACCAGACCCTCTGGGGCCGTTAGAACCTCTAACACTGGTTGAGGTCTGTAACACTGATTGAGCTTTTACTGTGTACAGCTTATAAAGAAGGCACTCATACCAAAGGGAACTCATGTTAGCATCTCTTTTTCTTTGGTGAGACATGGGCCCAGCAAGTTTAATGCCCATGGAGTGCAGCTAAATCCTAGTTCAAACCCAGGTACAGCCACTGCTGTTAAAGTACACTGTAGTCTCCCCTCACTCCATTAGAGTCCCCAACTAGTTTCATGCCCCCACCCCTCAAAGCTATGCCTTTAAAATCAAGCAACTGTGGTTTTGCTGGAGGCTCTTTGCAGGTCGATGCCCCAGGCTTGTGTCTTCTTTCACCTTGTGTCTGGAGAGTCTGGCGAGCATCCTTTTTCTTTGGAGTTCCTAGGTGGAAGCAGGCCCAGGTATTTATAGCAAGCACCACAAGCTATAAACAGGAAAACTTCTCAGCCTCAGAGAAGGAGCCCAGTAATGTAAACAGCATATTGCCAATGAGGGCTGATGTGGGATTCCCCTCTGTATGCTGTGAATACCATTAGTTAATAAGGAGACTGTCTTGGGCCTATGCAGGGAATAGAGGTAGTCAAGGGAAGCTAAACTGAATGTTGGGGAAAAAGGAGGCAGAGGCAGAGAGAAGCCATGTAGCCCCACTGGACACAGATGCCAGAACTTTTCCTGGTAAGCCACAGCCTCGTGGCGATACACAGATTAATAGAAATAAGTTAAATTAAGATGTAAGAGTTAGCCAATAAGAAGCTAGAGCTAATGGGCCAAGCAGTGATTTAAATAGAGTTTCTGTGTGTTTATTTCGGTTCTTGGCGGCTGGGACAAACAAGCGGGCTCCTTACTGCAGAGGGCCTGCATCCGTCCAACAAACACTTAACCTGGGACTACAGATATAGCTGTATACTTGCACACACCTTGGTCACTGGGACACAGGTTTCTCCTGCCCATATTATTCACTGGTAATCTCAAGGGCCTAGGATGGTGGCATTTGCAGAGCAGATGTGCAGGCATTCATTGGATGGAATATTGGCAATATCTTTGTGACTGCCCTGTGATGTGCACGTTTTCTCGTTTAATGATGGCTTATGGGATCAATGGCTTAGGATGCCCATTGTTCACATGTGGAATCTTGGCACACGGGACTCGGACTTTCTAGCCTCAGAGACTCAAAGTTTAACTGCTGGGATCTACTCTGTGCTGAGTTTTGTGTGCAGCATTCCCATTATGTAGACACATGGTAGAACAGTCTCCCATCAAAGAAACCACCAGACATTTACACTTGCTTTCTGACTTCGGAGTAGAAGGTTTACCTCCTGGTGCTGTGACAGCATGTGTAAATGAAGGGACTGTCACTAGTTTGCCCCCTCAACTGTATGACTTGCACAGTCTCTCCATGCATCCTTCATTGTTTAAAGGATGGGACTGAGTTAGCATCCTTGCCTTTCCTTCCGTACCAACTCCAACATTCTACTGTTTCTGTGCCTCCCAGGGAGCCGGATATGAGTGGAAGAGAGAGGACCACTTGTTACTAGGCAACCAGCACTCGCCTCACCCATGTTGCCATGGTGATGATGAAAGTTGGGCTGATGGGATTACCAGCTCCTGCTAATTGCACATGAGCACTCAAGGTCTCTGTCTTTTTCTTGCTTGCTCACTGGCTTCGACTTTCTTGTTCTTCTAGGAACCATAGAAAGAGCTTCTCTCTCATCTGTAATCCTCCTGGGGCATCCCTGGTACACTAATGGAAAGCCACTGGAAATGGAGCCTGGCTGTGCCTCTGAGCAGCTGTGTGACCTTGGGCAAGTTACCCAGCTTCTCTGGGCCTCCATTTCCTCCTTTGGAAAATGAAGGGGTTGGAATGCTGATCCCTGCTGAAGGTTCTTCCTAGCTCTCAAATCCTTTGGTGCCTAGGGAGCATGTCAGGGGAACAGACCACACTGTTACCAGGCAACCAGCAGGCACCCTGCCCAAGTTGCCTTGGTGACTGGATACTGGAGGGGAGGGGAGTCCCTGCTGCAGCTAATTGCTTAATTATTTATGAGTGCCTCAAGTCCTTTCTGTTGTTTTTGTTGCTAGGGGCTGTGGGGTCACCTTCTCTCTTCTGCTACCCCAAGGCATCTGCATTGTGTGTTATGCAATGAGAGAGCACCTTGGCCTGGACCTCAAGAGACCTGCGTCCTAGTTCTGCTTCTGTAATGTCCTAGAGCAGTGGCCTCAGGTAAGTCAGTTCACCTCCCCAGGCCGTGTGTTTGTTTAGGGGGACCCTAAGTGCCTCATCAACCCAGAGGTTCTGGCTCCTGCCATCTGCTTGTGAAGTGAGGAATACAAGCGAAATGTTCCTAATTTGTTTTCAGCGAAGTATAATTGTGAAGCATAATGAGGATCAACATGTGTTCGGTGGGAAGGGGACGGAAGTGCTCGCCGTCGTCTCTCCTTGCTGTAGTTGCGTTGCCTGAATTCCTTATTCACCTAAGTCCACTTACATTTCATTCATTATATATCACCAACTTCCCAAATAGATTTCAGGCCTTCACAATATAAGATACAGTTAGGCCATTAAAGGATAAGTAGAGACTAATGTAATTTTGAGCACCTTAGAAGCTAAGGCAAAAGAGTGATATATAATGCAGAAATTTCAGACTTCTTCCAATCCTAAATCCTAGAAGGGATTTATCATGTGACTTTTTATTTTATAGGAACTGCGCATAGACATTTAAAACTAGACCTTTCTGGCTGAGTGATTGTCACAGGGGTGAGGAAGAACCAAACAGTGACAGTCTGGCTAGTTCCGATCATTAGAAAGCGGCCATCCTTCCTACTGACATCTTAGAATTTCATACAGATAAATGTCACTTAGTAAGTCTGAGTCCTCAGAGTCGGGAGCTATTTATATCTCACATGCATGGATATGTGCTTATCTTGTACGACTTGGCAACATGTATCAGATTTTTAAATGCAGGCAGCTGTTCCTGTCCCCTGAACTCATTCTGAAGTAAGCCTGTACAGATGAGGATGTAATTATGAAGATGCCCATGGTGAAGTGAACTTAGAAAAGAAAATGGCTAGCAAGTACATACTGTTGGAGGCTACATCTTTACAATAAGTCCTGGTGACAACCTGGTGGTGAAGTAGATATGTGTGTTTTGATATGGAAAAATGTTCAGAGACATATGTTGAATGAGAAAAGAAAGTGCAGCATTGATGTTAAATGCATATTATTCTCTATAAAAAGACTGGGAGATACAGTTTATAAGTTGAGATGTATGTTTGTATGCACAGATGTGTATTTTTCCAGGAGCTGTGAGCAGCAGTTTCCTCTGGGAGGCAGATTGATCGCCTTCTAAGGGGAAAAGACCTCTCTCTCCTACAACTTTTATTCTCTAGACCTTTATTTTTCATTTAGATGGGTAGGAGAGCCTGGCAGTGGAAACCCTAAATTCTAGAGTCTCAACACACCTGTTCAAACCCCGGCTCTGCCATGTTCTAGTCATGTGACCTGGGGTTAACCTGCCTATTCTGTCTTGCATCTGTAAGATGAGTGGACGGTACCCTCCACATCACGTTACTGAAGGGGTACACAAGCTAATAGGGTAGATCTCTCAGAAAGGCTCTAACAATGCTGTGTATGTGCTCTTGTGAAAAGGTTAAAGCAAGATTAGGCAACAGATGCATCTGGTGAGGTGGAACCTATTACCTCAGTGATGGAAGACTCGATCAGATAGTCACATTTCCAGAATCTTGCACTACATGGAAGTTGCATTTCAAGAAGGGATTGCAGAGCACACATAATGTTCTGTTGTCATTTGATCTTACCTTGGCGAGTGCATGGGGAAGACAGAGGTCCTGGGTTCAGGACAATCTGTCATGAACCTATAAAGCCCCCATCCCATCATGTTCTCCCTCAAGCAGAATGCAAAATGAATGCTGTCAGGTAGAAAATGGATTGGGTGACCAACGCCATGTCCCCAGCTATTGGAGGCCAGAAAGGTACTATCTCCAAATGTGTGTTAAAGAAGTTGTCCAGGGCTCCTAGCATGCCTCCAGGCCTTTGCCTTTCTCATGGAGAGAGTAACAGAGGCCTAGGAGGAGCCTTGTTAGAGGGTTCCTCTTATTGTGAACTCAGGAGTCTGATGGCTACAATGACTTCCTGGATTTTCACACGTGTAGGCTGTTGTGTACAGAACTGCAGCTTCCTCCCCCTTTCTCTGCCATGCTTGGAGGCAGACCTGAAGAACTTTGACTGACTCTGAGGAGAGGGAAGGAAGATAGCCCTGGTTCCTTAAACATACAGATAGGCAACTTTATTCTCACCACTATGCATGCAAAGCTTCAATACTCCATGTTCTAAGTGTTGCCAGATTCCATCTTTGTCTAATACCTTGTTTCTGTACTCTCAGATGTTGGAGCCTCTTTATCTGTTCAGCCACTGGTCCTCTCTCCATCTATCTGCCATTTCCAACTGTGCTTCCATCTGCCCTTCTATCCCTCCGTGCCTCCTCTAGCCATCTGCCAGCCTTCCCATCCATCCAGCCTTCAGATTGTTGGTATGTCAAGCCATCTCTCCTTCCTCCCTCGCACTGTTGGAGTCTTGAGACTCCATCCTCACTGATCCATCGACCAGACCTTCCATCTGCCCTTGGTCCCAGCTGCGTGACCAGCCGGGTGACTGACTATTCTTCTGCCCTTTTCCCTTGGGTCCCCTGCTCGGGCCTGGGCGGGCTGGCTTTTGTTG
>LOEQ01001415.1:91267-106378 GCA_001685075.1 Bramus lutescens
GCGTATCCCCCGGGGCGCTGGGCTTGCTGCGACCTTCGCTGCGACTGCAGTCAAAAGTCGTGTGGGCCGGGCTGGGACCTCGCTGCTGGCACCTGCGCCTCTGGCCCAGGCAGGGGGTCCGGAGTGGGCAGGGGCTTCAGTGATTCAGGACAGCTTTGTGGGGGACAGCTCAGGTGCCCTCGCCTCCGAGAGGCCTCAGCGGCATCCCTGTCTAAAATAGAAACTTCTCTTACCATCCTGGGTCTCCATCCTGCCTTGTTTTTCTTCACAGTGCTCAACGCAATCGCCATCGCGTTCTTCCAGCGTGAAAATAAGTTCTTCCAACTTCTTTTCAGTTTGTTCCCAGCCCATCCATCATTGCTTGCCCTGAGCTAGCTGCCCAGAGCAGGGGCAGACTTTTAATGTATGCAGAGTCCCGCACCTAGTACTGTGCCTGAGTGGTAGTAGGACACCTGGTCTTGGTGCGTGGATAGAAGCGTGTATATCTTGTCATCTGAACACCTGTCATCTGTGTGAGTAATGACAGCTCAAGTTGTTTCCAAAAGTGTGTGGGAAGTTTTGGTAAAAAACTGTCTACCATGGTTTCAGAGTTAGGAGGAAATGTATGTGACAGTTTCCGGAGAGACTTAGTCTTACAATCTACACTGATATATTTTTTAATTAATTAATTTTTTTCAGCTTAGCACCAAATGCCAGCCAGTTTCTTTTTTAATGATACTGCTGTTTTAAGTGAAGACATTTATTTTCCTGGTGGATTAGCACCTACCTCAAAGAATTGACACCTAGAGCCAGTTTGTTTTCCTGGGACCCAGAGAAGTGTGGGGGGGGGTGAGTTTCATTTGCAAAACATTTTCACTTTCATTCTGAGATTCCAGCATTTTACTGTCATAACAAGAGTGACTTTGGGGTTTAGCAGTCACTAGCAAAGTGAAGTCATGTCTTTGTTTGCAAATGGGTCCTCTTACTGTGCAGTTGCTACCTGGTTTTATTACACCCGGGCCTGTGGTCCAAACTTCAGACTGGCTGACCAGGAGAAAGATGACCAGGATGAAGAGAACTCCATCTTCAGTAGATTTAGTCTACTTAGAGTGGCACATTTTAGGACTATTCTAAGGTATCAATGCTGTATTCCCAAATGTGCTATACAAAAACCTCTAATGTCTTTTAACACAAGAATATGTAGGCTGGTGGTGTATCTTGGTGGTGGGGCACATGTGCATCATGAACCAGGCCCTGGGTTCAATTCCTAGCCCTGGGGCAGAGAGAGAATAGCCCTAAGAATAGGTAGCTCTAATAAAAGCATAAATTATGTCTTATATTGATTTGCACTTTTCCCCCTCTAAGAAGTCAATAAATGAAATATGTTCTTTCTGAAGTGCCTAAACCTTTAATAGAGACACCGTATTCATTTAGAAATTATAACTAGTTTCAACATTATGCTTGATCCATCATCTCATAATTTTTATTGAACTTTATTTTACTTCTCTGAGACTCTATGAATTTATAAATGCTCTACCCACCCCCAGGCACACCAAGGCTGTGAAAATTTCAAGCTTTAGAAGCTGGGATTTTCCCTCAGGGAAGTGACATTGCAGGAGTGGGGTGAGAGCCCCACAGGAAATCCAGCATCCCCCCAGTCTGGAGATGCATGACATCCGAAGGCCCTGCCACCTGGAGCTTTCTTCTGGCATCTACCTCTTAGGAAGCCCCATGATCACCTCGCCCAGGCTCACCTAGCTGCACTCCATTGTTAAGGGAGTGCAACTGTGGCATTTGTCACACAGGGCTATTGTGAGCTATGGTGCCTGGCATGGAGTAACAGCTTAGTAAGTGTCAACTGATGGGGCAAAGGAGCTAGCTGGGCTGGGAAGTTGCATGGGAGGTCCTGCATTCCCCTGCCGCTCCCCAGGCATAATGGTGCAGCACTCACAAGTACTCGTGCAGCACTGGGGAGGCAGAGACCAGTGGATCACTACTGCTCACTGGCCAGCCAGTCTGTCCTCACTTGGTTTATGCTCCAGCCTGGTGAGAGACCCTGTCTGGAAAAGACCAAGGCAGACAGCATTACTGAGGAAAGACACTTGAGGTTGACCTTTGGCCTCTATATGCATATACATGCATCACGGTCTGCAGAACAGCTGATATGAATTCAGTATTAGGAAGCCAACATCCTACAGTCATTTCCCCACTAGGCAAATTGGAGGACCCTTCAGAAGTTTTATGCATGAAGTCCTTACTTGGTTGAAAACCAGTGGGCTATGTAACTGAAGATGTAAGTATGTGGGTCAGGACACCCGATGAAGAGGTTTCTTCCCCTTCAGTAGGTGTTTAGATCCTCTGTCCCCTCTGTTCTTGCCTTCACTCTCACTAGTGTCTCTGTGTGTTTCCTGGCCATTGTATGGAGACCTCCTTACTTGTGTTTCTCACAGGACCCAACCCTTGGGCCTGCCCTGCATAGGGAGGGCTGCCACCCAGGCACAAGGCAGGCTTGCAGCTCCTGCTGGAGCAGATGACAGAACACCGCAGGTAGAGCCTGCAACCTGTCTCCACGTCCCCTGCACCATGCCACCTTCTCAGCTGCTCTCACAGCTGTCCCCTGAGGTCTTCTGAGCTTAGATATGAGCAGTTAACAGTTAATGCCATCTCTATCCTTCCAGCTTCTCGGCCCCCAAATCCTGGAGACATCTGTAACCATCCTTGACCAGCACAGAAACTGAAGAGTAACTGGGAGACTACACTCTTCAGCTCCCACTGAGCTCTCTTACTGCCCTGCTGCCCTCCCTCCTGCCTCTGCCCTGCGCTCCTTGGCTGCCTCGCTCTTTCTCCAATGTCCCAAGCATGGGCCTTTTCCAGTATTGCTGCTGCTCCTGCTGCTGTTGCTGTCTGGACTACCTCCCCAAGTCTGCTCTTGGTATCCTTCCAGTTTCTGCTCCTATGTCACCTTCTAGGTGTGGTAGGGCACACAGACCTTACTGATGTGGAAGGGCACACATGCCTCCCCATGTGTGTTCCTAGTGTGTTACATTTTGTCTTTATAATCTTCACTGTTGGCTGGTCTCTCTCTAGAATGTAAGCCTATGAGGGCATAGCTCTGATCCTGTCGCTCACTTCTTGGCTTCTAGACCTGGCATAGTGTTCACTGTTTGGCTTCTAGACCTGGCATAGTGTTCACTGTGGCATTGAATTCTTACCACAGCAACTGTGCTTTCCTGTGGTGGCTCATTGCACTCTTTCACATGTCTGTGGGTAACCCTTAGTTCTCAAGTCTAGACACGTACAGCCAAGAACCAGGAGGTCCACAGTCTGGATGCTCTCCTGATTACTCCAAATGGAGCTGATTTCTCTCCAGTGGCTTCCTCTTCTGCTCCCCCGTGTTGCTTCACATCCCCATCCTACTATCAGCACCTCAATGTTGTCTTCTGTCTGATCCTCAAATCTTCCTTTATAAGTACCCTGTTCTATCCATAGCTATCATTTTGTAGTCTTAATGACCTTAGCAAACTTACTAAAGTCTAAGACATCCCCTTTCACTCATTCCTGGTCATCTGTATCTCCTGCCTAACCCTCTGGGGTGCTAGAATTTCAGGCATGAGCCACCACACCTGGATTTAGACATGAGCAAAAAACAAAAAACAAAAAAACAAGTTGTTTTTTTAAAAAAAAAATCTTACTTACAGGTTATGGTACCAATTTGTGTTTTTCTGTTTTAAGTTCAAAACTCTCCTTTTGGCTTGGCCATCACCTTCTCCAATTCCAAAGTACTGCCATTTATTTCCCCCGCCTCCCAGTAACAGCAAACTTCTGGTGCTTGTCTTGTTAGGGACTTCACTGCTAATGACCTTTGTCTCTTAGGCTCCAGCTGTTTGGGATGCAGGATGACTCCTGGTCTACCTAGAGGGCCCAACTGACACAGTACTCCTGAGTCATGATGCTTACAGATTCGCTTACTCTTTGGTTCCTCCACAGCATTTCTTTCTAGGCGAGCATCTTTTTATGGTTAGTTTATCTTTTGTCTCCTATTCTTGATGGTGAGATGCTAATATCTTCATGTCTGTGACCAAAGGTAGTGCCCGGGACATAGCAGGTGTTTTATATTTGTGGACTTACATTGTTGTTGTTGTTATGTGTATGAACCTTTTACTTAATACGTGTAGGTCTGTAGAGCACATGCATGTCTGGTGCCCACAGGGGCCACAAGCGGTTAAAGCTGTGGTGTGAGTGCTGGGACTCGAACCCAGGACCTCTGGAAGAACAGCCATTACTCTTAACTACTGAGCAATCTCTTCAACCCTGAGCTTCTGTTTTGATCACAAATATGGATCATTATCTACATCTACCACCCTGTCCAGCCTAGCTGCACCAGATTTGTGTATCTAAAGGTATAATCCTCTCACTCTTACATCAGAATCCCCAGCCTGGGCTGTTAAAATATTAGTTTCTACCCTGCCCAGGACCACTCAGTAAGACCTCTAGGTACAGAAGATGATGAACTTGACACAAATGGTCCCTCTTTCTGAACTGGAATGTCACTTCTCTATGCATTGATTCTATGAACTGAACACATTGAAGGGAATCACTGAGAGACGAGAATGAAGCCATGGCCACAGTGTGGCCTTCCCTCCTAGTGGGCCACCTCACATGCCACCTCCATCAGGAACATGAGTGAGAGTTCAGAAGGATGACATTCTAAGGAACCTGCCTTAGAGTGTGTGATGTGTCCCGATGCCTTTTCATGGTGTGGTCCATCACCATGAATTTGACACATGGAGGTGGGGCCAGACTTGAAAAGGAGACCCCCCCCACACACATAATCTCTCTTCATTGAGTAGCTTGCATGGATGAGGTCAGGAGAGGACACAGGAAGAGAGTAACACATTGACACACTCCTCCTCTCCCCTTCTTGCCCTTATATCTCAACAGACTCTCTGAGTGGCTGTGGGTTTTATTTTTGTAGAAGGTTCTGGTATTGATCTGTCTGTCAGTCGATGTCCTTCCCTAGGGGATGCATGGCTTCTCCACATGTGGACAAGTGGATACATCTTGCATAGTAGCCCAGAGCCTTCAATATGAGCTTCATCCTCACTTTGAAAAGTTACCCATCCTTGGCTGGTAGTGACGGTTCAGAAGAAAGCTGTCTTCCCACTTTTCATATTCTAGATGCTATTGACTTATTCTTAAACCTAAGGCAGCGGGCAAGAATAGCGATGCTGCATGACGATGTCTCAGGAGTCAGTCAGTCCTAGTGGGATCCATGAACTTGTGTTGTCTGCACCTGACTTCTGGCCCCAAAGGATTAATTGTAAGATGAAAAGATCCCCATGGCTACTGTAGAACAGGAGTGACAGCATTTGGAGGCAGGGAGAAATCAAAGCCAGATAAACATGTAGAACGCTTGGCTTGCGTGGACAGCTTCAGCAGATGCATTGCTGTCAACAACAAGCTCAGCCCCTTTTTACAGAAAACTGATGTAGCCGCAAGCCACAGATCTATCTAAAAGTGATTACAATGAATTCATCTTTAATGGGGTGAATGATGTATGAGGGGCATACTTAATCATGGTGCTGGGTCTGTGTGTGTTTTCTGACAGCTGAGCCCGATGTTGATGTAAATTGCTTGGGAAGGGTGGATTTCAGCGGACACATCCCTGGCTTTGAAGCCTTCCCCCTTCAGATTTGTTCTCTGAGCTAAAATGAAATAATCTCCTGTAGGATGTGGAATATTGTCATCATTCATGTTTTTCATAAAGTGTATGTGCAGTGGGCATATAATTGGAGACATCATAGTATACAAAGCTGTAAACGTCTTTTCCCGTCTTAGCCTGTTAATATGACATACATAGTACTCCTGTATGTTAAACAGTGACCCAAGTACTGTATAAACTTAAGTAGAAAATCCTCATGATACTGTATTCAATATCCCAGTTGACATCTTATAGATGAAATGCTGAGGTCCAGAGAAGTGTCCTGCCCGAGGTCACGTTAGGGGTGCAGGAGAGAAGCAGGACTGGAATAGAGTATTGGGTGACCAATGGTGATGTGAGCCCCTGACCACTGATCCCTGGGAACAGGACTTCATCCCTCATGTAATCCATGCAATGGCATGGGTCTAGAGATAATTTCATAATTTCAGCCATTTAACTTCAATGATGGGGAAACTGAGGCCTGCTGTCATGGGAGATAATTAAGCCAAGGACCCTCTGCATTAACATTTGCAGAGATAGCTAGGGGGTAATTCATTGGATGAAACAATTGCTGTACAAGCATGAGGCCCTGAGTTTGAATCTCCAGAACTCACTTCATGCCAGCCGTAAGAACCTGTCTCTGTGATCCAGGCACTCATATGGGGAGCTAGGAGACAGGCAGAGACAGGAGAATCTCCAGAAACTTTCAGGCCAGCTAGCTTCAGAGACCAAACAGAGACCAACATGTAACCATCTCACATTTGAGTCTGTACTCATCCCATGCATGTCACACACATGCGCACACACACATACACGTGGGGAGAGTTAATGCAGAGAATAAAGAGAACCCAGTCTGAAACACCACCCACATCTAAGCCCCCAGACAGGACCATCCTTCATAATCATTGACCTCGTTGCCTTGGTGATGTCTTTGGGTGGTGTTGAGGGCTCTGTAAGTGATTTTTACGTTTTGCTCATGACACTGCTACTCACTGAACTTCATTACCACACATGGTGTTTGAGTTTCTTGTGATGATTTGTTCAGATGATAATGGCCAGCATGACTAGAAGGAGTATTGGAAATCCCAGTGACTTAGCATGTCTGGGACTTAGACTGTGCCTGCCTCTAACAAGCTCCCTGGAGCTGCTGCTTGTGGACTGATCACACCTCAGGTCACCAAGGTGCATGTAGAGTATGGAAACCTTGGCAGCATGTTTGCCTTGTGAGAAGCTTCACTGAGTATCTAGGTGGCTGAGGAGTGGTGCCAAGGCCATGGGTAAGTCAGTAGGAACTGGCTCCAAGCTCCACTAGTGGCCATATCTTTTNCCTGCCCTGTGGGAAGTCCAAGGTCCTCCCCCCTCCATCGAGGTCTAGGAAGTTAAGCATCCAAACACACTAGGCGCCCACACAGCCAGTACATGAAGTAGAATCAAAACCCAGATCCATTGTCCTTGTCAGCTACGTTCAGAGAGTCCGGATTGATCACATCCTCCATCAGTGTGGCCATATCTTTAAAGGTGCATTGTAGCTCTAGTCTAATTTGTCTTAATAATAAAAACCCGGAGTCAGAAATTGGGGTAAATGCTGAAAGATCAGAGAAGTAGTCAGCCATTAAAGAGACTTTTTACCTCTACTGAATCCTTAAACGGAAATGGGTAAGGTCCTATCTCTACATATCCTCAGACTGAATGCACTGAAATTCTGTCTCTGCCCAGCCATGTCACTCCTGTCTCCACTTGCCTAGTGCTAGCATAAAAGGTGTGAGCTCTGTTCCTCTTTTAGACTGATTCAATCTCCTGTAGCCCAGGGTGGCCTTGAACTCACAGAAGTTTGTCTGCCTCTGTTTCCTGAGTGCTGAGATTAAAAGTGTGTGCCACCACTGCCTGGCCTCTATGGCTAACCAGTATGAGTAGCTCTGCACTCTGATCTTCAGAAAAGCTATATTTGTTACAGCACAAACAAAATATCACCACAGTGCACCTTCACGGAGAGTTTTCATCTGGGATGTCCAGGTCAGGATTGCAAGGTGTGACAGTTGGGTCCGTGCTCGATGCAGGTGGGTTCTTCAAGACTCAAGATGTCAGCCAGCTGTGGCTCAAGTCTCAGTTCTGCCACTGCCAGCTGTGTGTCATTTAGTGTGCTCCTATACCAGCCCAGCCTTAGTGATCTTATCTGCAAAGTGGAGGCAGAGCGTGACATGCATGTACAGAAGACATGTCATCTCCTCAGTGACTGGCACATGTAACTCGTAAAGAAATAAAGAGGACAACAGGATTTCAGACATTGGAGATGTCAGTGAGGAGAACGTATTCTTGTGAAGAGTCCCAGGCATCTGTTTGAATGAGTAAATGTGGTTTGTAAGTAGCTTATTAAAATTTTGTACACCAGTGCTGCTCTGGTGTCTGGGAACCACTTAAGTACAACAGTTGATCCAGTATGACTGAGTTCCCTGCATCTTCCTGACTCCAAATAAAAAAAAGCTTTTACCGGTTTTATGAAACAGAATCTTAAGATCCCTCTGTGTTATCCTGCTAAATCGGAGACACATGAGTAATAGAAAAAGAGAGCTTGAAATTTGGTCTTAAGTAACACAAACAGCTCTCTGACATCTTCACATTAATCATTGACTTGGCAGGACCCAGGTCCCTTCTGCCTTAACCAATAGTTTCTTAATTAACTAAGTTCACAAGGGAACAGCCATGGCTGCAGCCTAAGGCTGGGAGTGTCTGGTGGGTGTCCTCTCTGCCAGCCGACACAAGAGGCTCTCAGCTATTCGTGTGGCCTTTTCCCTGTTTTTCGTTGGTATCTCTATACTGGTGACTTTCTCATCATCTGTCCTGTTCTGTCTATATCTCTTCAGAGGGTGACATTGGTTAACTACTGCTGATTAGATGCATTTTAGACACACTGTGTAAGAGACTTCTACCAGCACTAATTCATGTATCCCGGCAGAAAAGCAGTAGGTACAGGCTATTTCTAGAGGGAAAAAGTTGAGGGTGAGGCTAGTGCCAGAACTGGGCTCGAACTGGGAGCTGTTGATTATGGGGGGTAATTAGTTTCTATAATTTTCCTCTCCAGGACTTTGTTGGGTGTGTTGTCTTCCTCTTATGCTTGTCCCCTAGCAATGATCTAGAATGTTCTTCCTCCAAAGCTATGCTACTTGTATTACCAGGCATCGATCTGTACATTGCCTGTTTCAGTGCAGCAAAGGACAGAGAATAGGCAAGAGTAGTAATGGAGGAGGAGGGAGGTATTTGCCACAGCACCTGCTGTGTGGGTCACCATGCTGACAGTGATGCCTCAGTCTCTACTGAGAGGTAGTGTAGTCCTAGGAGGAAGTCAGGAAGGCCATGGCTTTAGAGACAGCAGATGAAGAATTCAGATCCACTGCTTCAAAACGAGCATGCAGAATCTCTGTTTCCTGCTTCGTAAGTGTAGGTTGTGATTCCAATCTAGCAGAATTGTGTTACAAATTAGAGCTTATACATGATCAATGAAAGGAGGCTGGGATTGCATCACAACTGTTACATAGAGGGCAGACAGATAGAACTTGTATAGAACAATTCAAAATCCAGAGTCTGATTCCCAGGGCATTATCTCTCTATCCTGTAGATTCCAGAGAACTGGAATACAGGCCTGATCCTAGGTTGTGTGATGGCCCACATCTGTGGTCTGCTGGGAATGACCACAGTTGACATCCGTACTCCGTTGTCAGGTTTCTTTCCCCTTTTCTCTCCTGGGAAAATAAAACAGGTTCCTACTTTGTTCCTGTGCTTCCAGGAGCTTGGGGGTGAGGATGGGGGATTCAGAAAACAGAGGTGCCATCTGTAGAACATATTCTCTAAAGGACAAGGGCTTTGCCTAGAATGGTCACCACTGTCCTCAGCTCCAAAAGAGGTAGTAATGAATCTTTGTAGTGTGATTAAATCTTAAATTCTCCTAGACTCTTCCATGTCTACATCAGGACTTTCTACACTATGGATTTTGTACCAGAAGCTTCTAGATTATGGAGCATTGTGTCTTGTGCATTCTGGGAGGTTCACCTTTTTATTTATTGCAACACAGAATGCCTCCCAGTGTTGCCCTTGATCATCTGGGTCACTGCTGTTCCAGATGAACACCCTGGTCTGCAGGCAGAAGGGTTCAATTAGTAGTATTATAGTATTCTGTATAGAGAAAGGGATCTTTGATATTGGTAAGGTAAAAGATATAATAAAGATGGTTGTTGCATATGTGGTTGGTTTCGGTAAGAATGTCTTATGTGAAACCTAATATACATCTTTGCCCTTCCGTTGTTTGTGTGGCAGTAGCCTAACTCAGTCTGCATTGCCTTTTCAAGAAGCAGCCACAAGCCTGTAGTCCCAACTACTCAAGAGGCCGAGGCAAAAGGATTTCAAGTTTAAGGTCAGCCTGGACAACATAGTGAGACCTTGTGTCAAAATACATCTTTACAAAAAGCAAACGGACAAACAAAACAGTGCTGAGGATGTGACCCAGTTGCCTAGTATGTGTGAGGCTCTGGGTTCAGTCCTCAGTAAGGAAGGGGAAAAAAAGCAGTCACAGTAGATGACAGCAGATGAAACACCTTGAATCAGCAAATCCAGTGCACGTTGACCTGCTTATGAGGCAGGTCACTTGAAAACCTTGACTGCTTTGCCCTTCTAAAATGGGCTCTGTGACTGTGGCTCAGTCTTGCTTGTTAAGGAAGCCTGAGGTTCAAGGGTGAGGTTGAGACACAGCAGTGTGTTTTAGTGACTACTGGGATCAAGTTTGGTGACTAGAACAGCAAACCTGCACTGACCAACCAAGCTAACACAGTCCTGACAATGCTCTTGTATTAGTATGCAAGACAGATACTTATAAAACCACCCAGCAGCTAGATGAGACCCATCAGATGAGAACCACAACTTCCTTCGTGAAGTAACCTGACTGTCTACTTTACACTTGCTGAGGTCAAACACCATGATCAAGTGTAACCTGAGAGAGAAGGGGTTTATTTTTTGCTTAGGGTTCCTGGGAAGCTAGAGTCCATCACAGCAGGGAAAGGCATTGCATGGCCACAGGAGTAAAAAGCTGGCTGATCCCATTTCATCTGCACACAGGGAACAGAGAGAACAGGGAAGATGGACAAGGCAATAAGCTTTCAAAGCCCATCCCCAGTGATGCACTTCTATACAGCAAGGCTCTACCTCCTCAAGGTTCCCTCATCCCACCCCCAAAGATTGCCACCAGTTAGGTACATATCTCCAAACAGGGATAGTTTTCATTCTAACTACCACACTGAGTTCCTGTGGAGCCTGACATTTTCTCCTAGCCCTGATGCACTGGTATCTAGCTGTTAGCCTATCAGAGGATGGCTGTGGCCATGGATGTTCCTGTTGAGTGTCATGAGGACCTTTCCTACCCCGCTTATTGGAAAGACTGTTTTAAACCATGTCTTCTAATTCACACAGACATACTTCTGAATTAAAAATAAGATTAAGCAAAATGGCCGTGTTGAGAACACACCGAGATCCCTTCAGAAATGACGCTGAATAGGGCCAAGGGGCTGGCTCAGTGGCTAAAGCGCTTGCTGTGCACCATGAGGATCTGAGCTTAGATCTTCAACACCTGTGTGAAAACCAGGCACAGTGTGCTTGTAACTCCCTGCTGCTAACCCCCCACCAGCACTGGGGAACTGAGACAGGAGAACTCTGGAGATTTACTGACCAACTAATGTCGCCCCAACAGCCATCTCCAAGTTCAGTGAGGGACCCTGTTTTAGAAAAATAAATAAATAAAAGTGGAGAAATATAGAGTAAGACATCTGACATCAACTTCTGGCCTCCATGCGTGCACATATGGGTGAGTGTAGCACATGCGTGCATACACATACCACGCATGCAAACAGAAGAAAGGTAGCTTTTTGTTTTCTTTTAGAAATGCAAGTGTGGGTGGGAGAGTTAGTGCTTGCTATACAGGCATGAGGAATTGGGTGCTGGTCCCCAGCACCCATGTGACGAGCCAGGTGTGATAACCACGTCTGCAGCCCCAATGCAGCACACTGGACACAGGAGGATCCCAGACACTTGCTGATCAGCCAACCTAGTCAGTTGGCGAGCTCCAGGTTTAGTGAGAGACCCTGCCTTCAAAACTATGGTGGAGAGTGATTCATGGAGATACCCTCGTGCACCCATGCACACACAGTGTATACACTGAAAGGGAAGTGTGGAGCTGGGTGCAGCTCAGTTGTAGAGCACATGCTTGGCATGTATGAAACCCAGGTTTTATAATTGCTGTGACGTGACCTGGAAGCTCTGTGATGTGGGATGAAGAGCAGCCATCAGAAGCACATCACCTGGTTTGGTTAAATATCTGTGTCCTTGGGACAGTTGTCATGCCTCCCTGAGCTCCAGAGTGCTCACCGTAAAATGGTCACAAGCACCACTGTAAGCTATAGGACCCCTGCAGGACTGTATCACTCAGCGATGGTAGCCACCTCACACTGGCAGCTGACTCTGCTGCCTTCCACTGCTTAGTACAGCCTAATTGCCTCCTTCCAGATGCTTCTCCTGAGCTCTGGAAACTCAGTATCTTCTACTTGGACAGAGAAACAGAGACCTTAAGTGACTTGTATAATTGTCTCTTTCCACGGAGTTATCAGGAGGAGACCAGACTAGAAACAAGGATTGTAAAAGAGCCCTAGAGACCAACAGTGACTTTTGAAAGTTAAATGGTAGCTACCACCTGCATGTTTGATTTGTATAATTTGACATGATAATGTCCGAAGTGAATACTCACATAATATTCTAAGCTATTTTAAATTGAAGAGTAGCTTTGAAAACCAGTGAGAATTTCAAACATGTAATTTTATTCTGCTGAGTAAAAAGCTACAGAATTCATTCCCTACCTTAGGCTCTCACCTGCTCGCTTCCTAAGTGCAGCTATGGAAGGAGTCCTGTCTAACGTGCTTGTAGGATCTGGGAATAAATTTGCTGGATGTACTTGAGAGAGCAGTCATCCAGGCTGCACAAAGAAAGAAAAGCTAGTTGGATTAAGTGCCAGTTGATTTTCATATAAAAGCAATAGACTTTCAAATAGTCCATGCCTGGCCAAAAAAAAGAATTTGAGTTCGTTCAGGTTTTTTCCCTAATGTCTTTATAATCTGTGGGTGCAATAACCTGCTTTATGTAGCATATTTATCTTTGTCCAAGTAGATGCCCTTAGTGACCACAGTCATCCATGCTGCCTGGTGGGCTTCTTTGAGGTCCAGGCAACTGCTGTTCTCACCAGTGTGCTGGTCCCTGTGTGTTCATTGTTGCCATTCACTCAGGTCAGCTTAGGTGATACCTGATACAGAAAAGCAATTATGTTTGTGGTAGTTGTTTTGCTTTTCTTTCTTTCTTTTTCTTAAGTTTTTCAAGACAGGGTTTCTATGTGTAGTCATGGTTGTCTTGTAACTCACTCTGTAGACCAGACTGGCCTTGAACTCACAAAGATCTGCCTGCATCTGCCGCCCAAGTGCTGGGATTAAAGGTGTGCACCACCACAGCTGGGCTGTGGTTTTACTTTGTAAAAAAATAAAGTCATAAAATTTGCAGTTAGGAAATAATTATACACTCATGACTTGATTATTAGAATTTACCTGCCTCGTGGGTAATAAGACATCTTTGCCCCTAAACTAGTTCTTAATTGCTTCCTTACTGACCTCTAGACAAGGGAACTATGTTCAAAAATGCATTTTAATGTTTTGATTTGTGTGTGATGTACCTATGTGTATACCATTGTGCAAGCCCACATGTGCATGTGTGAAAGGGCTAGCCAGAGGTTGATGTATATCTTCCTCTGTTGCTCTCTACCTTATGTTTTGAGATAGGGCGGTCTCTCACTGAGCCTGGGGTTTACCATTTCAACAAGATGACTGACCATTAAGCCCTTGGGATCCACTTGTCCCTGCTCTCCCAGTACTAGAGTTACAGATGTCTGTCACCGCCACTGGCTTTCACATGGATGCTGAAGGTCTGAACTCTGGTCCTCGTGTTTACAGGGCAAGCACTTCCCCTCTGAGCCGTTGCGCCCAGCTCTGAAGTTTTCATTGGTTCCTTGTGGTTCAGAATGTGGGCAATGGAGCCCTGTCCCCAGGATCTTTGCCATCTTATCACCTCTGCATCAGAGCTGCTGTGGGTCTTCTCTACATCTCTAGGATATGGTACATAACAAGTCTCTGGAAAGTGTCCCATGTTGACGACCCCTGGGTCTATATCTCTTCGGGTCATTACTAGGGTCAGTGCCTGGTGAAGGGTATTCTTTTATAGAGTCCAGATCCTATTATGTGAATTGTGAGCAGAGTGTTTCCCCTTTTAGAAGCCCTTGATTCCTCACCCACAGCCAGACACGGGCTTTTGAGCACTGTTTGTGTGCTGAAGTAGCATCTTGGCCCTGATGTTAACAAGGATCCCAGTGCCTTTGAGCACAAACTGCTAAATCAGCAGGAAGAAAGAGAAAGAGTAGTGCTAACAGAACGTCTGACTACGTAAAGATAGGCACACCCCAATCCAGGAGCTGTACTGGAAAGCCAGTCTAACCTAAGGGCATGGTTTTTCTCACAGAGTATAAACCTGTAGTGTGTTGCCATCTAGTGGAACATATAGAAACTAGAGATTAATGTATTATGGCCATACAGTTCACAAGAGCTACTTGCATGAGCTCGAGGGAAACTACTGAGAGTTTGGTTTTATTTTAGGCAAGAAATTCAGGGGTGAGGCCAAGACTGATTGTTCATAGTATTCTCTAAAATAACTGAACGATCCTCTGTTTCCCAGGGGTGTGTGGGTATTTACAGAGGTTATAGGGTTTTAAACCAATCACCCAGAAGAAAAGGATGCATTCTCATTGCCATTGGCAAAGCAGTTTTTTTGTTTGTTTTTTGTTGTTGTTTTTTTATCTGAAGTCCTGAACAATGCCTTCATGGTCATAGGATATTTTCATACTTTTTACTATGTGGTTTAAAAGTATCCAGTACCTTTCTTAATTTTTTTCACAGAATAAAAATCCTATTATGAGAAGAAGCAAACACATGCCTTTACAACAACAACAACAACAACAACAACAAAGTCTTAATTCTAGCCAGCATCTTCAGATGTCCTGTTTGGAGGCTTTAGACGTGTGTGATGAAAACCTATGTGGTTATATTGGGGCATGTCTTCTGATCACTGACTGGATTTGTTTGCATCTCTGTTGTTTTACTGGCGTTAGGTCACTCCCTGGTGCCACAGCAGCCGAGTGTGCCTCGAATCTGAAGAAACTCTACACTGTGCAAACAGTACAGGTGAGATGGAAAAGGGACATCCTGGGTCACTCGGGGGCATAGGACTCCATCACCTACCGTGAAATTTCCTACTGCTTTGGCAGCCCTTGCCCAGAGCTCCACCCCAGAGTTGTCCTTTAGGTC
>LOEQ01001415.1:106385-139362 GCA_001685075.1 Bramus lutescens
GTTTCTCTATCTACCCAGAGGCAGGCTTTCTCTGGGCCTGAGACTCTGTCACCGAAATCTTTCAGCGATATGCAGAGAGGCAAGAGTAATAAGACACAGACAAGGGTGAAGGTTTTAGAGGCATTCATCCTTGCGCCTTGTAAACGTCTACATGGCAACCGCATTCCACCTCTGTTCCTTTATGTTTCTGTATAACTGGTGTGTGACAGTGGCATCTACCTCCATTGGTCACTGTAAAAACTGAGTATGACCATGTCTTCACTGTATTTGATAGGATATTTGATGTTCAAGAGACCACCCCCCAACAAGTCCGTAGTTCTATTTGACCTCTCTCAGTCTCTGACACTGGTGTGTGTCTCTGTGTATGTCTGTCTGTCTGTTTCTGTCTTTCTTCTTCCTCCTCCCTCTGTCTTTTCCTGTGTAGTATGCATTCCTGCGCACACGTGTGCATTCATTTGAAGGTCAGAGTCTAACCTTAGATGTCATTCCTCAAGCAAAGGGTCTTTCATTGGCTTAGAACTTGCCAAGATTAAGCCACCTGGCAGAGACCCAGTTGTTTCTACCCCCAGCTCACTATTACTGCGAGTAGAGGTGGGCCCCACCACACCTGCCTATTTAAATATTAGTGCTGGTGAGCCAGGCATGGTGGCACATGCCTTGAATCCCAGCACTCAGGAGGCAGAGGCAGGCGGATCTCTGTGAGTTCAAGACCAGTCTAGTCTACAGATCAAGTTCCAAGATAGCCAGGGCTACACAGAGAAGCCTTGAAAAACAAACAAACAAAATATCAGTGCTGGGATTATACCTTTATAAGATTGGTTTAGCCATTTCCCCAGACTTGTTCTTTCATTTTCTACCCCTAAAGACAGTTTTCAAAAGCTGATTTACTTTGTTAATCCCATTTTCTGTTTATTCCTAAGCAAACTCCACCAAGTTTCTTTCTCTTGGTGCCCTTTCTAGCTGCAGATGCAAGGCTCTTAAGGCTACATCGAAGCCATGCTGGCTTACATGTCCTGGATGTTCTACAAGGCACAGTTTAAAAGCATGCTTCCCCCTTGTGTCCTAAATTTTGTCACATCTTGTAATTCTGTTGGATAGGCATCCTGATTGTGTTCCATGCAGAGCAGGCACAGACTTCCCTTTTTCCTTTCAGCCCTTGCTGCCTGCATCAGGTTTAACAACTGCGCTTTCATACTAACTCAGCCCCAGTTTCCTGGTGGTAAGCAGCTTGAGTGGTCCCTGTGAACACAGCAAAATGGTGTAAGGACACCCCCAACCACAGACCATTTCTTATCTTCTTGGGAAAGTGGCAAATATGTGAAAAAGAAACTAACAGTGTTGCTCTAGAGTTGCCATTCAGTGCTAAGTGCAGTAATGTGGAGACAGCCCCGCCCCCAGTCTCCGGAGAACTTCCGCTTTGCTTCTGTTGGTGAACTCTTCCCAGGAGCCACTTTATAAACTGCAGAGCACTTGATTTTAAAGCCTGACTGCCTGAGGAAGTTCTTCACCCCTGCTGGGATTTTGAGGGATTCCTCCTATCTCCACTCTTTTGTGATGTGAGAGCCTTAGAACGGGGTGTGGGATCTCCCAGGACAGAGACTAGAAAGTGGTCTTCCCACCACAGCATGGTAACAGTATATGCAGCAGGATTTGGATCCGCCAATATATCTGTTAGGATCCTTTGGGACCAATTTAAAGACCCGGGACTGACACAGACACACACCAGGGGACAGTTTTCTCTGTTGTATGAGATAGAACAGGCAGGATGCAGATTTTCCAAGTTTAGACTTTTCAAACGTAAGGTGCATATACCCTTCACCTGTACACCCTCTTCCCATCAGACTACTCCAGCTGCAGCCAGCACTCCAGTTCTGCTAGTGTAAGTCCTTCCGTCTGAGCCCGAACTTGAGTCAGGTGGAAGCGTGCAGTCCCATTCATTCTCTGCTCTATCTGACCTCTTTTCATGCAGCCAGTGAATGCTGCAGGGTAGAATGAATGAATGAGGAATGAATGTACGCACGATTTTTCTCCTCTGTACACTGTTCTCATAAAGCTGTACTCAGTGGCAGCTGCACATTCTCAATGGGACAAAATGTAGTTCTTGGGAGGTCCAGGGCCAACCCTTAATCTTTATGTGTATGAAGCACAGACATATGTGCAGCCTATAGATATGCACAGTGTTTCCCTGTGGTTTGAAAGTTTTCTCAGGGCTGATTTAGAAAGGGTTCCTTCAAGAGGGGACAGCAGTGAAAAGGAGGTTGTGAAACACCTCAAGTTCCTTATTTGTACAACTAACATGAGACCTGTGTCTGTTCCCTGGGGATGACTGAGGGTGGGACCGGATGCAGCTCTCTTCAGGGCTTGGGTTTATAAGCCTCTTGCAACATGTTGCCAGGTGTTACTAGGGTACTGGAATCTGCCCCTTTGCCAGCTAGGGTGTGGGTTGGTATGCAGAGAAGTCAAATTGTCTGAGTGCCATAGCTGACACTCAGCAACGTGTGCACATTTTTATTTCATTTTTAAGCCTCTGTATATCTTATTTTCTAATCTTTAAAGCAAGACCAATCGTGACAGATTTTATCATGCTGCGGTGAGGATGGAACTTTAAGGTGAAAATACCCAGTAAGTGGCCGAGGCTAGTAGTACATTGTGTTACCACCCATCTGCGCTGCAGCCTCATTGCAAACACCCCTCTGTTCATGTAGGAATATTACATTCCACAGCTTCACAGTCACGCATGCCAAGTGGATACTCTCAGAAGACACCACTAAAGCCTTTTATTTATTATTTATGAAAACAAATTAGACTTGTCCGTAACTTTTGTTAACTCAGCTGTGGTTGTCTTTAACATCTCAGGAATGGTCCTTAGTGCTTAAGGAATAGCAGGGGCAAGAGCAATTGAGCGCATGGGGACAGACTTTCCTCTTGCTTTCTTTTTTTCCCTGACTGTGTGTTTAAATCCCCATAGCATTTAAACACTTGCCTAAGGATATGTGTTCCCTCCCCATTATGTCTCAATGAAGTTTTAAGAACCACATGCTGTGAACCATGACTTACCATCAGATATAATCTCTTTTATTATGCTGAGGTTGTTCTGCAAATCCAACTTTCATAGCAGGGGTAGGGGATGAGTAGTAGAAAATTACTATCCCAGGGAAACTGAGTCACACGATCCAAAATTGCCGTGGAAGCAGCTGCTCATGGACTCTGAGGCCGGAAGTCCCTCTGCTTCTGCATCAGCTGTTTTCCTTTCCCTGTGTGAGAAATGGAGCAGGAGAGGCATCCAGAGGATCCCATGACCTCTGCCCGGAACACTCGCCGCAGCCACAGGGCTTCTCTGCCGAGAGTTAAATTTATCAGCTGCTTTCCTGTCTTCCTTAGAACATCCCGCTTTTCACTTCAGTGTGTTTCCCACTGTTTGGACCTAGACAGATTTCTCTCATATCTCTGCATCCTCAGCGAGCAAATTCAGAATAGAACATGCCTTCTGAGCTCGCCTGGGCTACACAGGGCAAACGCTGGGCTCCCCATCCAGTGTGAATTGCACAGGAGGCTGGCTTGGAGCGCGCGTTTCTCAGTGTTACGTGCCTGTAGACTTCTGATCCCACCTCTGAAGGCACCCTTTTACAGACATCCCAGACCATGGTGGTTCGTGTTGTCATCTTCATGAATCGCCTCTCCGGCCTCGCTTCTCCTGTGCCCTACCCAGGGTATCCCATAGATGACTTAGAACTGAATCTTTCAGAGAACAGGAACTGTGTGTTTCTTCTAAAAGTGGAATTTCTGTATCATTCATCATAACCTGACATCTTTGTAAACTATATATATACTTGAAACTATGTGTGTGTGTTTCCCACTAAAGTTGAAAATAATAAAAACATGAGCATCCTGTGTAATGTAATAGTAGGAACATATGTGGCTAGGAGATGGCTCAGCAGGTAAAGGCCCTTGTCACCAAGCCTGACCACCAGAGTTCAGTCCCCAGAGTTCACATGATGGAAGGAGAGAACCAACTCCCACAAGTTGTCCTCTGACCTCCAGACCTCCATATGTGATAGGTGTGGACACACACACACACACACACACACACAAGTGCATACAAACCCACACATACATGTATTAATTTTTATTAAGATAGCAGTGCATGTCCCTTATCTGGAGGTCAGGCTACCTGATTGTGCTGTGCTGTTGAAGGTCATTTAATCAGGGCAGCAGATTGCTTTCCAAAGCCCGAGGAACAAAGACTATTCCATTACAGAGGTTTCCGAAGTCAGGATTGATGGGGATGATAGGAGAGATTGGTTCATAACAGGGAAGCCAGTGGTGGGTGGCATCCTGTCATAGGAGTATCTAGAGCCCCCTTGAAGGAAGAGAGACATCTGACAGGGAAAACAGGACATGGACTTGAAGCCGATTTTGTTTGTGGTACTGTTCATACAAACTTAATGTCATGTGTAAGAGGATTCTTCACTTATCATTTACTTTATATTCTGCATGTCTGATGAAATCAACATCTATAGTCACAACCCAGAACTAGAAACAAGTCAGCTTGCTCATGGTCCTGTGATTGCTTATGAGACTAGAGCTCATTGTGTGTGTTAAAAGGGGTAGGGGCTAGGAAGTGAATGAGATTTTATATTACAAACTACAAATAATTTAGTCACTTCTGATGTAAAATGTGGAATATTCCAATGTTAAAGCTTTTGGGGGTACCTGTCTGCCTTTTCTCTTTTACCTCTGAGCTGTAGAAGCACCCCGGCACGAATCAGCTACCCACCACCTTTGGCCCTGCCGTGGCCTCAGGTCATGATGGCCTCCATACTTACACCCAGACTTTAGGTCCCACTGCCTAGCGTAGGTCCCATATGCTTTCTAGCAGTCTCCTGCTCCAGAGTGTGGAGGGGGTGGAGGGCAGTTAGGAATGTCGCCTGCCCTCACTTTACCTTCCCAGTACAAGAGGAGTTTTGAGGCTACAGCAATCCCCTGAAGCAAGAATACCCCCTGGTCTAGAGAGATGGCTCAGTGGGTAAGAACACTGGCTACTCTTCCAGAGGACCTGGATTCAATTTCTAGCACCTACATAGCAGCTCACAACCATCTGTAACTCCAGTTCCAAGGGGATCTGATGCTCTCTTCTGGCTTCTGTGGTCTTTATACTCATGGTAGATAGACATACATACATACAGGCAAAACACCAGTGCACATAAAATAAAAATAAATCTTAAAGATTATTTTAATAATACAGTTCCCTAGCTGGTTTGTCATCTTTCCTGTCCTTTCCACCTTCATCAGGAACTTAAGCATTGTGGACCGTGTCCAGAAAAGAGGTGTACACTGCTATGCTTGGGGTCTCCCCAGACTCTGGCTTTCCCCCACCTCCTCAAGGTTCAGACTCCACTCTTCTCTCCTCAGCTCAGACTAAGTCAACAAAGCCTTCTGTCTGCAGTGTGATCATTTACAAACCAGCAGCTCTCTGCTCTCAGCCTGGGGTCTGCTGAGTTAAAAACATCCAGCCAAAGAGGCTGACTGCTGAGTTCATAGCTCTGGCTCTCTCCAGTGTGTTGGACTGGGAAGGTAGGGAGCCCTGATGACTACAGATCTGTCTCCAAACACTTCCGGCCATAGATGCTGCAACATGGAAGAAAGCCTCACTGATTCCCCTCCCCTTTCTCGTTCTTCTCTCCTCCTTTTCCACCTCCCTTTTTTCTCTCCCTCCTTCCTTCTCTCCCTCCTTTCTTCCCTCCCCTCCTTTCTCTCTTCCTCTCTCACTTGCTCCCTTCTCTACTGAACTCTCCCTTACTCTTTTCCCCCTCCTCCCTCTCTTCCTGTTTCCCCCTTTCCTTTATTTCCTCATTCCCTGCTGTATTAGTCAGAGTTCTTTAGAGTAACAGAACATATAAAATCCGTTCGCTCTCTCTCTCTCTGTCTCTCTCTCTGTCTCTGCCTCACTGTCTCTCTGTGTGTGTGTGTGTGTGTGTGTGTGTGTAGAGGGTTTATTGGAATGACTTCCAGGCTGCAGTCTAGCTATCCAACAATGACTGGCTGTGAATGGAGAGTCCAAGAATCCAGTCACAAGTCCACAAGGCCAGATGTCTCAGCTAGTCTTCAGGATATGCTGGTATCCCAAAGAAGTAGACTCCAATGCCAGTGAAAAAATGGGCAGGCTCACAAGGCAAAGAACAAAAACTTCCTTATTCCATGCTCATATATGAACTTCTAGCAGAAGGTATGGCCCAGAATAGACATGTGTCTTCCCACCTCAAAGGTCTAGACTAGAAGTGGGTTCACATATTTCAAACCAAGCAAAAAAATCTCTCACAGGTCTGCCCTCCATATTTCATGTCTGATCATGTCTTGCATCCTTATGTAGACCTCACACTTGCTTTCAGTACACTGTCGTTAAATCACCCAAGGAAGCAGCTTTGTGGTACTTCTACTGCTGTGCAAGGGGTGTGGGCTTTTGATGACTGTGTGACCTTTTCTGAGAAGCAATATCTTAAATCCAGATGTTAACAAGGGTCTGACCTGCCTCCCTTCCTCAAGGAGAGCAACAGTGGTGCTAAAAGCCAATGAGTGACCTGCATGCCACAGCTGTCCTTCCACATTAACTTAGTTCCATCCCAGCGCAAGACACATGCAGGCATACAACTGGAGTCTCCAAATGCTGACTGAATAAATGGTACCAGCATCGACACCAAGGTTAGCCCTTGGGTAATCATTGCGCTTTGTGGGGTCCAGGAGCACTTAACAATCATTAAGAAGCATTGTGCTTAGCTGTACTTTAGTGCCCTCTTAAAGGCTGAAGAGGATTAATTATAAACCTGGTGCCTCTGGAAATCTACTTGCAAAGTCAAACCTGTAGTAACATTTCGGTGTTACTGAGACAGTCATTGTGAATCATTAAACTTGCACTGTGTCAGTCCTTTGCTTCCTGAAGGGAAGGGCAGGGTTCCAGGAGTGTGCAGTGCTAGTTCCTCCCTCAGGCTCCTTCTCTAGCAGACATACCAACAAGTAGACAACAGAGGAGAGAAGTTTGCCACAACAGGAAAGCAGCTCTTCAGTGCCTTGTGTGCTTTCTAAGTGGGTCCCTTCCCACAGGCATACCTGGATGTTAGCTCCCATTGTGTGTTCAAGGACAAACATGCACAGCAATAAACAGCTTCCGAGTTCAGTCTACCATTGCATCTTGCTAGTCTGTCTTCTTCCTGCCAGATCTGCCAAAGTAAACAAGCTCAGGGATATTCTTGTTTTTATTCTCCCAAGGCTACAACCCTGAACAGGGTCCTTTGGCCTTTTCTCAGTTTTGAGATAAAAGAAATGTGTGCTGTGTGTTGCTCTCTAAGTCCTTCAAATGCTATGCAAAAGGTCAGGACTGTAGAAGACTGGCAGGAATGTCAGGGGAAGAGCTTTGGAAGGGTTGACCTTCAGAGCTGAAGTTTACTGTCAGCAGCATCCTCTTGACTTGCTCTTAGATAGGGCTTTTTGGTTTTGCATCATGTTATCCATGGATTCTGTAGAGATCATTGCCGTGTCATAGCAAGAGTCTTGGGCTAGAGTTATGCGCATCACCAGATTATGTGGAGGTAAAAGCATCTGATTGGAAGACACTGTCAACAGGTGTCCCTCCTCTTGTAACTCTACACATGACTTGTCTGTGACTTCTAAGACTGGAGAAAGATATGCACAAAACATATAGTAGCATTGTCAAAGAAAAGGGCTTAGTAGTTTTTAAAAATTAGGGCCTTGGGGATCAAGTTCCAGCTCTGCCTACTCATGGTGCCAGCACATGTTGAGGAGATTTTACTTTGCTGGAACAGAGAGGGCATCAGCCCCTCCACAGGTACGCCAGTCTGGTAGAGGATCTACTGCCACACCATGCTAATTTTGTGACTGCCTAAATTAGCACCATATAAGTAGAAGACTTTTGAAGTGGATTCCCCGCTGATGGGTCTCCCAACAAATACTTTATATATAGCCTTTGATTTTTTTTCCGTCCATCATTACCATCACTGCCGTTCATCCACCTGTGTCTGTTTGTGCATGTATATGTATGAAGGCCAGAGGACTGCCTTGGAAAAGACACATACTTGAAGTCCATATATATTACATTTTGGTACTTTATGGCCTGGCTGCTTAGCTGTTCTCTGATCCCTCTAGGAAGAGCAAGGGAAAGGCAGGATCTGATCCTTCTCTCACCTTCCTTTCCACCCTTAGCCCCAGGCAAAGCACTACAGACTTCTTCCTGGCAGAGTCTGCTGTAAGGGAAATGTGGTTTGGTAATCACTCTAAAGGCTCTGCTAAGTACGATGCCTGGAGAGTATCTGTTAGCAAGACCCTTTCTGCTGAGAATGCATGTGTTTTAGAACCATCTCCACTCTTGAACCTTTGGATCTGACAGAGGTTTATGTGGACATGGGTACATAGGAATATGAACTAAGTATGTGTATTTAAAAATTACTGATAATGGATCATAAGAATATCTTAAAACAGTTGTTTGGCACATATGTGTGTATATAATTTAAGAGAAAAGCAAATATACATACTAATGAGATGGAAATGCTTAATTTTTATCTAAAGGAATATATCTTTGCTGAATATTTGATATTGCAGAACAGTTTATTCAACATGTTTCAGAGTTGATAGACATTTGTTTTTATAATAATGCTGAGAATGCCACTTTACATAAACATGCACTACAAAATGGAAAAAGTGTTGTTTTTAAGATTTGTTTGTTTATTATGCATACAGTTGGTGTGGGAGGTCCTTCTGTCTGTGTGTTGCTTTTATTGGTTAATGAATAAAGAACTGCTTTGAGCCTATGNNNNGAAGAACAGAACTAGGCAGGGAAAGTTAGGCTGTATGCTGGGAGAAAGAAGGGCAAAATCAGAGACACCATGGAGCCGCCACCAGAGTCAGACATGCTGAAACTTTGCCAGTAAGCCACTGCCACGTGGCGATACACAGATTAATGGAGATAGCAGTGATTTAAATAATATGGTTTCTGTATAATTATTTGGGGGCTTCCTCCAACATACAGTGTTCTGCCTGCAAGTATGCTTGCACTCCAGAAGAGGGCACCAGATCTCATTCTAGATGGTTGTGAACCACCATGTGGTTGCTGGGAATTGAACTCAGAGACATCCGGAAGAGCAACCAGTGCTCTTAACTGCTGAGCCATCTCTCCAGACTGGCAAAAGTGTTTTCACAACCATTTCAAAGTTATAGGAAATGCTGTCCTAATTCCAAGCCAAAATTCATTTTTTCCAGTGAAATACAAGCAAGCAACTCAAACAGCAATTTTTAAAAACAAAACATTCTAAAACATTTTATTTCTGTGTATGCATTGTTTTGTCTTTGTGTATATCATATGTGTGCCTGGTGCCCACAGAGGTCAGAGGAGTGCTGTGGGACAATGCTCTTGTACATTGTAAAGATTTGTCACACGTATTGGTTTAATAAGACATTGTTTGGCCAGTAGCCAGGCAGAAAGTATAGGCAGGGTAACCAGATTAGGGGAATTCTGGGAAGAGAGTCAGTCACCAGCCAGATGCAGAGGAATCAAGATGAGAATGCTGCACCGAGAAAAATTACCAAGCCATGTGGCTAAAGAGACAAGAATTATGGGTTAACTTAAGTTGTAAGAGCCAGTTAATAATAAGTCTGAGCTAATAGGCCAATCAGTATTTTATTAAACCAATGCGAGTGACAAATCTTTAGTGTGTAAGAGCATTCTCCCACAGCAGAGGAGGGCATTGGATCCTCTAGATCTGAAGTTATAGATGGTTGTGAGCTGTCATGTAGGTGCTGGGAATTGAACCTGGGTCCTCTGTAAAATCAACAAGTCCTCTTAACTACTGAACTCTCTCTTTCTCTCTAGCCTTCAAACCAAACGTTCCAATCCAATCCAATCCAAATATTTACTAACTTGATACTTACATGCTGAGGAATGATGGTAGGAAAGGGTTAAAAGTCATGATATTTCATAATTGAACATTATGCTCCTACCAGAACAGAATAGTTCATATATGATGGCACACAGTCTTCCCAAATCTGAGTGGAGGTGACCCAGGCTTGCTCATTAGTGTTGCATTTTGTGGCAGAAAGCCCAGTGCAGAGTGCACATGTCCTGTGTTCAGAAACAAGACTGTAGTGAAGTTACGTGAGCAGCACAGGCAAACGCTCCAAGAAACACCCAGACTGATTACTCATTTAATTTTGTTGCTACCTATTAGAAACCTTATCCTGTTACCAGTATCTTTGCAACCCCATTTGAGGCCATGACCCACAGTTTCAAGAAGCCAAGTTTTACAGGGTCAACTTATGTATGAAGAGTCTCCATTGATGATGAAATTAGAACTAATGAGGATCTTTTAATTTGTTTTATATCTGCGTACATATGCACTCCTACCTGTCTGGTTATGTACCATGTGTGTTCACATTTCCACGGAGGTCAGAAGAGGGCATCAGAACCCCTGGAACTGGAGTCACAGGTGGCTGTGAGCCACCTTATGTGAGTACTGAGAACAGAACCCAGGTCCTGTACAAGAATAGCAAGTGTTCTTAACCACTGAGCCATCTCGCCAACCCCCTGATGAAGGCCTTAGAGTAAGATCATGTTGAAATGTAGAACACAAACTATTTCTGTAATCTTTCTAATCAAATCTTCAAAAACAAAAGATCTAGGCTCCATATATTTTAAGGTTAGTGAATCAACATATCCATCTCATATGCTCTTGTTACAAGAGCACCTGAAATCTACATTTTTAACATAAAAATTCCTAATAGAAAACAACTTTTATTAGCATCATTTCTTGAGGCTGGAGAGATGGTTCAGTCATTAACAGCACTTGTTACTCCTGCAGAGGACCCAAGTTCGGTTCCTACACTCACATGATGGCTCACAACTACTCATAACTTCAGTTCCAGGAGATCTGACATTGACTTCTGACCACTGCAGGCACCAGGAATGCACATGGTGCACATACATACATGTAAGCAGAAGAGTCATAGCACATAAAAGAATCTGAAAAAAAAATAACCCCACTCCTGGCATTATACATTACTACTTTTTTTTATGGTCTATGTTGCTTAGGAGTGCTTCCTTCATAACTATAGCTTTCTAAAAATTAGAACCTAGCCTAACATTTAGAAGGAACAACGTTTTAATGTTCCGCATTAAAAATTTCAAAGAGCTAATGAGAAAATGTCTGCTCCAAATGGCTAGGACTTAATGAGAATCAATATTTTTCTTTAGCACATTAATTATATAATGTACTGACATTGTTAATCAATACTAGGTATATTAAATGAAGTGTTTTTCTTTTAAAGATATTCTGGAGTGTATACAATAACATCCCTCCTGTGACCAGCTTGTCTTTGAGATGTAGTTATCACTTAATGAGAGGAGAGAGGCGACCACTTTGGTAAGTGTCAGTGATTCACCTGGAGGTCAAGGTGGGCGGGAAATAGCTGGGCGCATCATGAGGACTCTTTTCCCCTGTGGCATGCCTCGTAACAGAAGTGGGCCCTGCTTATAAGAGGAGCCTGATGTAGCTTCCTTAATTGCTTGGTGTAGTAGTGAGGGCTTTTGGACACTTAATTTGTGCAGGCTGGGGCCCCTAATACCAGTAAATCTTTACATCCTTTAACCTTTCCCAGTTACTTACTCACAAGTAACATAAAATTCTGTTTCAGTTCATTTCTCAGTGAATGATAGAGGCGTAAACTGAACAAAAGCAAAGTGGAATTTTGTTGGAGCCGGTGACTGAGAAGTCCACGGTTAGGGCTGCTGTTCCATCCACACATCTGGCTTTCCATGTTTCATCTGGGCTCTGATAATCTCCATCATATCCCTTTGCTCTTTCAATGTTGGCTGCATTTTCAGTCACGCTTTCCTGCTTCTGGGAAAATAGATCTCTCGAGTTCCAAGCTTCTTAAGCACTGGGGTTGAACCTAGAGCCTTGCAGCATGTGCTAGGCAAGCACCCTACCATTGAAATACAACCACATCCTTGCCCCCTGCCCCAGCCCCCTTTTTGGAGACAAGGTCTGACAGAGTTGCCCAAACTGGTCTTGAACTCACTTTGTAACCATGCTAAGCCTTGAACTTAACCTTCTTCTCCTTCTCCTAAATAGCTGGGGTGACAGACCTGTACCACAGTCCTGCTAGCTGTGAGCTGTGATATATGTCCTTCATGTTTATCAGTGTCTGCATTTTTCAAGCACAATAAAATCTAGGGCTCACCACCACTGGCTCACCACTCACTGTGGATCAGCTCTCCATCCCTGGCCAATCATGAAATGAGGAAGAAACAGTCTCATGAGCAAACCTGAGATACTAGTGTGTCTATGGAATCAGTCCTACCAGAGGCCTCTTACAGGGAAATTGGGATGCTTTTCCTAGACAGGAAGTGTCTATCAAATCATAATCCACCACAGCAACACTTAGTAAAGCTGTGACGCAAGTTTCCATGTGAATTAAATGAGACAATAATATGAATGTGCTTTAGAATGTATAGATCTTCACACCTGCAAAATTGGTACATCAGTTGTCCATCCCCAGGGAGTCAAGGAGGCCCTGGGTACCACCTCCTTGAGATTGAGAACCTTGTATTCCTGCACCCACCTTCACCCCCGTCACAGTTAATTCCATGTTGCTCCCTCTCTCATCTCCATCCCCTTCCTTTTTCATTCTTCTGCTTTTGTTCTCAATCGGAAGGCTGGTGAATGTTTACTGAAAAATACCTGTGCACTCTTGTTTTTCCTATCAGCTATTGTTAAACCAAATGGAAAAGGCAATACCCCCTCATCATGGAGTGAAACATTAAATGTTGTTCTTTGATGTAGGGAGGAGGAGAGTAATGCAAAGGGTGGCGTGTGGAAGATGAAAGTCCCCAAGGACGGCACGGTAGGTCTCTGCTGAGCAGCTCCCAGAACTGTCTGGGCATGGGGTTGAGCATGTTGGGCTTCAGAGAACCTGTCCAGATGTCTCCTGGAAGCCCTAGGTTGAGAAATTAATTTCTAACATTGGTTATGGTCACTTAATAGTGTCACCTTAAAGATGTCTAATTGAAAAAGCCGGTATTGTGGTGCACACCTTTAACCTCAGCACTTGGGAGACAGAGGCAAGCAGACCTCTATGAGTTTCAGGCCAGCCTGGTCTAAGGAGTGAGTTCTAGGACAGCCAGGACTACACAGGAAACCCTGCCTTAAAAAAAGGAAAGAAAAGAAAAAGAAAGAAAGAAAATGTATAATTGTGACTCTACAGAAATCATGCAGTGGCATCCCTGTTGTGTAGCCATCAAGGTCTAGAGCCTGTAAATTTTAAAGCAAAGCCAAAGATCTTCATGGTAGCTGTTTCCTCATCAGGCATGCCTATATGCAAGGTGGTCTTCCACAGGAGATCAGGATCCTTCCCAACAAAGGCTCTGTCTTCTTGCCTAAAAACAGAAACACCTCCAGAAGGACCATGACATGAAAAAATGGGGAATCTTAGGGGCTCCTCATTTCATGGGGGTTTGTGGAGCTGGACAAGATTCAGGAGTTTAGTTTCCCCAGGATTGGGCTTACTACTAAAACGTGAGCATAAGCCTTAAAAATTAGCTTACATAAGCCCTGGGAAAATACAAAACTCCTTTGAAAAGAGACAAAATAAATTATCTGGGCACAGAAGTGCATCCCTGTGATCCAAGAAGCTGAAAATAGAGGCAGGAGAATCATGAGTTCAAGTCTTACCTATGCTATTCAGTGAGACGCTGTGTAAAAAACAAACAAAAAAATAAAAAGCAAAAATGGGGGGCAGGTGTTGCAGCTCAGTTGGTACAGTGCTTGTGGTGGAAGCATAGGGACCTGGGTTCCAATCCCCGAGAACCCATGTGAAAAATCTGATTTGGCTGTGAACATCTGATACCCAGTGCTGGGAGGCAGAAACAGGAAGACCCTTGGGACTTTCCAACCAGCTGATCTAGCCAAAACAGTGACCTCCAGTTCAATGGAAAGATCCTTACTCAGTGCAAGCCTTTAATACCAGCTCTCAGGAGGCAGAGGCAGAGGCAGGTGAATTCGAGGCCAGCCTGGTCTATAAAGCAAGTAGGACAGTTATACAGAGAAACTCTGTCTCAAAAAAAACAAAAAAGATCTTCATTATCAAAAAGTAAGGTGGAGACATGATTGAGGAAGACACCAGAAATCAACCTCTGGCTACCACATATCCCTACACACACACACACACACACACACTCAATAAATACATAAGGAAGAAAAATCATTAGAAATAAAATGGACAGAAGGGTGTTTTTTTCTAGTTTCTTCCATGTGATTATGCTCAAAGAATTAAAATGCTTCTGCGAGACCCCTCACGTGTACAGGAGTCATCTCCCCGTGAGTGCACAATTGAAGTTACAACCAAATTCGCTGGGTGCGGCTGCAGAAATACACCAGAGCGCCTAAACGGGAGCCAGACGAGGTGTATGAACCCCTCTGCCCTGCTACGAGAGAGCGAGCAGAAAATAGGAAGGGGCGAGATGCTCTTAGATAGTCTTCAATTTCACTAAACATGCTTCCTGCCTTTCGTGTGTGTTATTGCACTTATTTTCTTGCTTATTTTTGAGGCAATGGAGAGCCACCCTGGAGCTTTATATGTATGTGTCTTATTTGGAATTAGACTAGTTATCAGCCTAGACTTGGAACTCTAGTGGAAGCCATCATGATGCCCACACCCCTAGAATAGTCCTGTCCCCCCCTTGCCAGTTCACTAGGCTGAATTTAGGTATCGATGCACTTCCTTGCCTGGGCTCTTATGTTTCAGTCCCCCACTGGAAGCGTGAAGGCTCCCTGGCCTTGCTGTCCTCTCCCACGCCAGCTTCATCACCTATGGAGCTCAAGATCAAAGTTGGACAGATGGGAGAAGGGAAGGGCTAGGAAAGAAGACATAAGCCTTTCTAGGAGTAAGAGTTCACCTTCAGCTCCCAAGTTAAATGCTGTTGCCTTAATTAAAATATAAGCAGCTGCTGCAAGCTCATTAGAATATAATAATAAGCATTGTTACAGTTAATGTGTCCTGAGCGCCTGGCATATGATGCATGCAGCTGTTTATGGTGCAATCTTAAATTCTGAGCCCTCTTGTTGCAGTTATTGACGTGTTATACTTGCAACAGCCTTATGAGATCAGTCCTGTTGTTACTCCCTCCAGGATGGAAGCTAGAGAAGCTAATGGCCTGCCCAGGTCACAAGGAGTAAAGTGAGCAATTTCTCCATTCAGACTGGGCTCTGGGAGGCCTCCAAGCCTAGGGGAGGCAAGGGGAAACCTAGATCTTTTCCAGGGAAAATTTAAGAAAATCATTGCACCTCCAACATCCTGTGAGTGTCTTCTATCTACATGACAGCAGTAGTACATGTCCCATAGAAGGAGCTCTGGTGATTCTCACTGGCAGGAGGCAGAATGGCATGCAGGCCATCACTTCCAGGGAAATTGTGTGTGTACAATAGTACATAAATTTATCACTCTGAGCAAACAACCTGTCAGCATGAAATGGAATTGTTCAAGTCTCTAGCATTCAGTAAATAACAATGTTTCTTAACATTCTTGACTTGAGTAACATCTTAAGTGGTAACATTTTAAGTACTCCATCAACTGCAAGAGAGAAACAAAGAGAACGATTTTACTAATGGTTCTCAAATGTAATGGGTTGGTGCACTGAATGAGTAAGTTAAAGACATCAGAAAATGAGGTGAGTCGAAGCTTTGTGCCCCCCCCCGTTCTTTTGGAGTTAATGGGGGCTTCACTAGCAGTTAAGGCCCTGGGCCACTTGTATCTGTGTCAAAAGCCATTGCAAGCAGCTCCAGTACCTGTGTGATGGCACCTACTCACTTTGATCTGGGGGTGTCTGTAGGTTCCAGTTGTGGGTGGGGAACCTGTGCTTCTTTAGCACCTGATGATAACTGCCTAAACATTGTCTTGTTTTTATTTTTGTTCTCTCCTACCTCAGTCCACAGTTTGGAAAGAGTTGTTGTTAGCGACCATTGGGGAGCAATTCACAGACTGTGTGGCAGCAGGTAGGAGGGCCACAGCCCAGTTACCCATACTCTGGTATGCTTGGTTCATGTTTGTTACTCACAGACCTTTGTCTTTCTACCTGACTGCAAGGTGTTGATTTTGTAGCTGTGATGTCATTTAGACTTGTTTCTGTGGCGTGGTGTTTGGTATGAGATGTATGTATTTAAGCACCTTGTACATGTCTACATTTATGTACAGTCAGACCTTCCTATCCTCAGATCTTGCATCCATGGATTCACAGATCAGAAATAGCATAACGCATGAAGAAGGTCTGAACTAAACACACACATACATTTCCCCTTATTCAAGGAACAAGACAGTGCAAACAACTTGCACAGCATTTGTGTTAAAGGTTACAAGTAAAACAGAAATGTTTGAAAATCAATGTGGGCTGGCAGTATAGCTCTGTGGTAGAACACCCACCTGCTGTGCAAAAAACAAACTGCTACAAAATAAATACCTAAATAAATATTATGTGAAAATAAAGGGACTTAAGCATCCATGGTATGGAGGGACTCTAGAACTTATCCTTCATAAATACCAAGGGCTGAATATATATTACATCTATAAAAACACATGTGAATATATATATATGAAATAATGTAGGCATATATATATAATATGACAGTTATAGACATTCATCCCATATAAATAGGCAGAAAGAAAAGAGAAATCTTTGTCTCATGGGCCAGCATGAATAGTAGATTTCCTGTAGCTGCCTCATCTCCTGGAGGGGAAAAATGTCTGCCATGCCCAGTGGGATCTATGGGTGAATAGGAACAGTCCCTTCCTTCTCTCTCACTTTATCCCTTTCCCCTTGTTCTCCTGGCTCTGCTCAGAGAGGTGGACCCTGGAAGACAAAGATGTCTCACTGTTCTTGCCCAGCTAAGGCTGAAACAAGAGCTTCAGGAACTTGCCTTTGGAGAAGGCTTTGCCAAGGCTTTCAGAGAGCCCCTGTGAGAGCAGTGGTTTTTGTGTGTTAGGGCTGGAACACTGGACCTTATGCATCTAGCCATGAGCTCCTTCCCTCTGTGAGCCATGTTCGTTCACCATTGAGAGGGGTAACTGCTTGTGTTGCAATCTTTCCTCCTTTGGGCACTCCTTGCCAAAACTTCTGAGGGTATGTTTAAAGTACATATTTGTGGGGCTTTTTATTTTGTTTTGTTTTTGTTGTTGATTTTGGGGTTTGTTGTTGTTGTTTGTTTTGTTTTTTATTTTCTTTCATGCTGCTTTTGGTTCTGGGTTTTGTCTGCTTCATTTGTTGTTTTGTTATTGTTGTTTGTTTGTTTGTTTTAAGTGAACTGACATGGATCATTTGGCACCCAGACTTAGGCTGTCACTGAGAGCTCTTATCACCTTGAAGGCCCCGTGACCAATCTCACTCTCACCTCATGGGGGTGGGGGCTTTGCTCAGCCACTCTGACTTTCTGTGCTGCCTTTCATGCCACTTGTATTCACTTCAGACAGAGTGTGTGTTGAGGCGAAATGCTTTTACCAGTTCAGGTTTCTTCTGTTCCAGTGGAACAAAGCTAACAACATTGTACTGAACATCCCAAAGCACACCCTGTGTGTAGCTACAAATACAGAAGTCCCTGTAAGTAATAGCAGATACCCAATAGTGAGCAAAAAAGGCCAGTTCTTCTGTGGCTGACTAGAAAGGAGGACACTATAAACTATTAACCTTCAGCATGTCTCCTAACCAACTCTGTCAGTTGAAGCTTCCAGCCCATCTTCCTCAGCCTCACTTCTAGAGCATCTTTAGACCATGACTCCTCCTGGCCTCACTGTCTTCTGCTGCCAGGGCTCTGCCACCATCCAAGTGTTGCTCGCTGGTTCTCCATGTGAGCTTTGTGTATTTCACCATGGACCTGCCTTCTCCTAAGAGCCCTGGGCTTTTGACAACTCTGTTTGCAAAAATGTTCTTCCTGTTTGTCAGAAGCCAAGCCAAACTGAAATAATGACCATTTGCCCTGTTTGGCATCTGCTGATTACCTCAGCCACTGCAAGCAGTGTAGGAAAGGATAATCCCAAAGGATCGGTGACACTCACATCTTCCCTCCAAACTGGGTTCATGGTGTCCTGGCCCTTCTTGAGAGTGAAATGCTAGATCACCTCTTTCTTTGTGTATTAATTTTATTTTCACATAGAATTTATCATCAGTCTCTGACAACTATATTATTTAAATCAATGAACAAAACAGGAGCAGTACTTTTCTTGGTGACATGAGAGATTCTGAGGTTGGTCATGAGCAGATGCAGTCCTGCTTTTGTTTTCACTTGTGTTTGGATGCGATGGGTGTGCAGAGAAATCCCGACATTATAGCTGTGGAGCTTGGCAACAAGTCACAAGGTAGTCTTGTCAGAAGCAGGACATCAATGTCTTCTTGTCCACCAATTTTCCCTCATCTTTTTCTTCTACATAGGATGCCATAAGTTCAACTTGAACACCGTAGTTTCATTTTGCACAATTTTGAACATTTATATACCTGTTCATGAGGTGTTAGATTATGCACACACCCATAGCCATGATCAAATTCATTCATAAAGGAAAATAGGCAGAGAAGAAGGAAGGGAAGGGGGAAATAGAGGGGAAGGGGAAGGGGGAGTTATTTCACAGAAAATAGTTTCTTTGGATAGACTGGGTGTGCCACTCTGTAAACCATATTCAACATGTAGGCCCCAGAAAGACCCTTTTCACGTGGATTCTGGGGATCAGACTCAGATCTTGGGTTTGCAAAGCTAAAACTTTACTGGCTGAGCCATCTAGCCAGTCACCACTACCTCTACTACCACAACCACCACCACTGCCACCACCTCTGCCATCACTATGACCACCCACCAGTAGATAAGCCTCATGTTGTTTAGTCATGCAGCAGTTTATGAATATTTGGGTTTTTGCTTTTGGTTTTTTTTTTAACATGTTCAAATGCCCAGGAGACAAGTAGAAAAATTGATGGCTTGAACATTTCAACTTACAGGGGATGGCAATACAGCATGTATTAGCTAAGATAAAGTTTCCTAACTGCAGCAATGCCTCTCTCTTGTGTGCTGCTTATTGGAGCAGAGTATGCAAGTACAGAGAGCTGACTCTGCCCCATGAATGTGTCATAAACCTTCAAAACTTGGAGTCGAACGCCTCTGCTTCTCTCATTTTTGCTACCAGTTAGTGTGGACAGAGTGACTGCACAGGAGCATTGCGGTACATAGGCACATCATGCAGCCACCATGCTCCAGTGCCTCTGGTAGCCCCATGTTGGAGAAAGCCTACAGCAATCAGTGTAGGTTGATGCCTATTGACCATCCACTGGTGGTCATGGTAGAGCATCACTTAGGAGACACTTACTCTTGCTTGACCTGTAGTGCTAACAGGTGGCTGTCAGCTCTTTAACCCATGGTTCAGCCCAGTCAGAGGGGTGATTACTAGAAGGAAGCACCAGAGGGCAGAGCGAATAGGAAAAGAGTAGACAAGCAGAGGAGCCACTGGACACACAGCGTCTGGGTCCGGGAGGTTTCAAAGCTGTTGGCGCTAACAGCCCCAAGGCCTCTAAAGGCTCAGCAGGAAGTCACAGAAAGTCTTACTGCTCTTAATAGAGAAGCCAGGCTTCAAGCAAAAAGTTCATCTGAGTTCACTTGGCTTTCAGAGGGCAGAGAATTATGCAACCTAATTTAGAAAAAGTCTCATCAAAACAGAGTCAGAAATTGACAGAAAGCTTTGGGTAACATGTTAAAAAGGGTAAAATTTCTTATCTGGAAAATTCATTTGGCTTCAACACTCTGTTTATTGAGTCCCCGGCTAAATATGATGCAGCTCTTGCAGCGTCTGTGCCAACTTGACTTTCCGCAGCAGTCCCCCATGGAAGCAGTCACTTCAAGTGCCCTTCTTACCCATAACTCACAGCTAAAGTGATGGGCGTTAGATGTGGCCAGACTGGCTTGTGGTTGTTTACTCATTCGTGCCTTTTCCTCCTCTTCCCCCAGATGATGAAGTGATAGGGGTCAGTGTGAGTGTCCGGGACCGAGAGGATGTCATCCAGGTCTGGAATGTCAACGCCTCATTAGTGGGCGAAGCTACTGTGCTGGAGAAGATCCATGAACTCCTGCCCCACATAACTTTTAAAGCAGTGTTTTATAAACGTAAGTGCTTCTTTTCTAGTTACTTTTTTCAAGGTTCTTCTACCAGATTTCCAGAGAGAGAAGCATATTGCAAGTGAGGCGAAGGCAGAACCACTCGGAGCTCTATCAATGCAGAAAACAATTCAACACAATGTTCTTAAGGGGTTTTTCAATCAAGTTTAGTTTCAGAAATTAATAGGAGATTCTGTTCTTGCCAAAGTACATGGATCCTAAAAGCAAATACACATCGTATTTGTTATTTCAAAAATTTAAACCTGAGCTTAAATTGTTTTTCATAGAAAATTTTATTCTATTGGAAATAATAATAACAAGCAAACACACACACAAATCAGTCAGTGAGATGGCAGGCAGATGGTCAATCATCCTTTCCTACACAGAAATTTATAATGTCTAACATCTGTATGTATAGGGGAGTTCAGGTATGATTGACAGGCCTACTGAAATGCTACCACTTCATCATTCTGGTGACTGTGGCAGAGTCACCAGGAATTCACATGCAGTGGTACATCAGCTCTTGGTGTGAACAGGTGTGTGGACCCATTGTTTCCATTGTGATCTGTGTTCATTGCTTTTGTGTGCTTTCTAGAAACAGTCATTTTTTTCATAATGAAAACATCTTAGCACTTTTGGACTGGTGTTTGGTAGTTCACATAGTGGGCTACACACTCAGTAGTGAGTTAAAGGGAACAATTGACAGCCCCACACACATTTGTGATGGATTGTCTATGTCCGAACTGTCCTGGGAGTCACAACCCCACTTTTTTCTTACTATTGTATTTCCTTGAGTCTAAGATGCTCTTGATCATAGTACACCCTAGTATCTTAGTGTTTAAAGGAAGGAAAAGTAATCAAAGGTTTTTAGTTAAACCAGGATGCATTGTTGACTCTAGAGGTTTTGAGATTTGCAAGGGTACAGAGCAGGGGACATCTTAGAATCTCCGAAATATACTTCATCATTGTCTCACTAGTCCTGGTCCTGGTCCTTGTCGAGAGGCTAAACACATTTAAATTTTGTGATTGGCCTTGTGCTACAGCATATATTAAAATGCAGGCCTCCCTGGGAGGAATTCTGTAGCCATCATCCAACAATCAGGGTCCGCACAGGGAGATGGATCCTGTGCTCTGTGTACTGCGGGCAAGGCAGGCACATGGATACCATTAATGGTCCAGAGGGACATGTCATACCAGTTCACCCCAGTATCAGAGGGTCTCCAAAGCCCGTAAGGATAACTAGCAAAAACTATAAAAGGAAATGTGAGTTAGTGTCAAGTTCAAGTGGGCCTGCACTTGAGTCTGCTCCCACTTGACTCCTAGGAGAAGAAAGCGGGTGAGAGTCGTTGGGTTTTTAACCACACTTTACCAGCGTGACCCTTAGCAGTTTCACTTTCTTACCTGTGTCCAGAAGGTTGGTCTCACATGATCTCCAAGGTTCCTTCTTCTTTATAATTCTGTGAACAAATTGACAGGTCACAAACTGGTCAGCAGCTCAGCATGAAGTCAGTATCTACTTAGGTAACTAGGCTCCAGCTTTAGGGCCAAGGCATAGTCACATAAGAATGCCCAAGGGCAGGGGATTCACCACTTAGCTGTTGGAGTGGTGGCAGGAAGCTGGGAGGGGGGCTGGGGGGGGGTCAGGCAAGGAGAAAGGAAGTTGCACCCAGGCCAGCTGAATGACACCTGGATAGACATCCTGAAGGTAGATGACATTGTCAGGTATGTGAGTCAGAAGAAACTAGCTGCAGCTCTAAGCAGAAAACTGCCTCTTAATAACACCCTTAAACATTTCAAAGCTCATAGTGCAACTTAAAAATTGAAATTCCCTGGATTTGACATGAAGCAGGCTGTCCTTTACTTGGTGCAATTGCCCGCGTGTGTTATAGAAGTGATCTGGGAAAATGGGGTCTGGATAGAAGCTGGTTCACAGGGTAAGGGTCAGTCCTGGGTGAGCTAGGATGGAAGGGTCCAGTTCATACCACCTTTGTCTTATTAATGGGATCCTGGTGCCCTGGAGTTTTTAGAAGTTGGCTGGCTAGATGACTGGGATGCCCAGAGAATGCCAGAATAACCAGTCCTGGCCTCCGTAGGCAGATGAAGAACTGGAGAGTGGCACTTAATGTGATTTCCATCCAAGACTGAAGATTTGAGGGAGACACTCACAGTTGATACACACCCTCCCTGCTTCCATTACGTTCCTTGGACAGCTGAAGGACAGAGGCCTTGATCTGGTGCGAATGTTGTGTAGAACAGGGATTGGAAAGCCAGGAACTGAAACAGAGCCAGTTTCTTGACTCCCTTTCCCCCACCCCCACCTCAGTCATTCCATGTGAATGTTGCCGAGAGCAATCTCTACATTTTCATGTGATTGGGAAAAAGCAAAACTGTTTTGTAACACATGAAAATTATATCAGTACCAAGCTTCAGTAGCTTGGTTGCATAAGGAAGCACTCATTCGTGTCCACATTTTCTATAGCTTCTTCAGCTACCAGGAATTGTATGGATTTCTACTAAAAGTCTGCTGGCTCCTGACCTGAGAAAAATCCTCAATGGTTTCCCCAGTTGCTCCGGGGGTGACAAATATCTCTCAGTGCCCAGATGCTCACAGTATTGCAGTGTATCTGCTCTTTGACATTTCAGTGCTTCAGCTGTAGCTGTCCTGAACCTTCCACCACCCCCCCGCATACCTAGAGATAAGAAAAGCCTTTGCCTCGACACTGCCTATATTTATAATTTGCAAATCAGCATTACTAACATTCTTATGGTTTCTCACATTGGTGCTGAAACATAGTATATTTCACTGAAGACCAATCTATGTTTTATTTGGTGTCCCCCTAAAACATCTTTATTAAAGATAGGAATTAGGGCTGGGGAGCTAGTTCTAAGGGGACCTGAGTTCAACCCCCAGAACCCACATTTTAAAATAGCTTGGACTAGGGCCCAAGGAGATGGCTCAGCAGTGAGGATTGTGTACTGCTCTTGCAAATGACCTGAGTTCAGTTCCCAACACTGTGACAGGTAGTTTATAGCTGAAACTTCAAGTCTAGGGGATCTGACACCCAATTCTGGACCCCACAGGCAACAGCACTCATATACCCCCACACAAGTACATATAGTTTAAAAATAAATCACTAAAGAAAATAGCTAGGGCTGGAGAGATGACTCAGGTGGCAGCAGCACTTGCTATGTAGCATGATGACTGAGTTCACATTCCAGCATCTGTATGAAAAGCTGATCGTTGCCACACACACTGTAACCCCAACACTATTCAGGCAGAGACAGGAGGATTGCCAATGCTTTCTGGCCCTATGTCTGTCCCAAGTTCAGTGAAAAAGTCTGTCTCAAAGAATATGTCAGAGGTGACAAAACAGGACACCCAGTGTCCTTCCTCAGCCTGTAGACATGAGGCATAGGTACAAACAGGTGCCCATACAGCATGTACACACACACAGATATATATACACACACCACAATGCATAGGCAGATGCACACATACCATGCATGTCATCTATACACACATACACACCATATACATACACATATATATGTAGACACACATACAGAAAGCTGAGTGTGGTGGTATCCCAGCACTGGGGAAATGGAGACAGGTAAATCCGTGGGGCTTGCTGGCCAGGCTATCCCTTAGCAAGATCCAGGCCAGTGAGAGACCTTGACCCAAAACATAAGATGGATAGCATCTGAGGAACAACAGCCAAGACTATTCCCTGCCCTCCCTATCCTTTCAGTCTCCCTCCCACTCTCCTCCCCCCACATGCACTGCCCCCTACACATGCATGTGTACCTGCACATGCAGACACATACTAAAATAAAGAAAATATTTTAAAAATTAAATACTTAGGAAATTGAAACTCTGAAAGATAAGCAATTAAACTTGAGTAGATACTAGGTCACCAATCCTAGTCACCCTGGGAGTTAGAAGGTGCATCTTTCCCAGTGGTTTGTCTAGACAAATTGCTGCTTGGAGTAGTTACCCGAGATGATCTTAAAGGACCGCTGACGTGTTGGCCTCACTCTCGGTAGTCTATATTAAAAGTAAGAATAGGAGGGATATGGAGGTGAAGTGGGGCACTCAGTTCTGCCTCCCTTTATAGCCTGGATGAGCCAGTGGATGTACGTGCACTGAATAGCTCTGGCTGTATTAGACCTTGTCTCGTAGTGACATCTAGACACCACCTGACTTAAACTTGGCCCTTTGCATTGCAGCTAATAATGTGTGTCTCACAGGCTTCCCATTTCTTGTCTTCCAGTTTAAAAAATTTAAGTCTTTGAAGAGCATAATTTTCATTGTCAGTTTCCTAATTAGTAATTCCACAGGACAAATTATGAAACCCCTGAGGTATAGGGTGAGGGTTGGGGAAAATAATAGAACCATCAATTTTATGAAGCTTTATTTCCCACAGAAGGTGTTGAAAAGCAGGGGGCATGATATGACCCACCCCCCTGGTATGGTTCTGTTTTGTTTTGTGTTATTTTATTCTTGAAGGTTGGCTTGGGAATGGCTCTGTCTTGGGTCATAGGTTTCCCCCTTCCCATGCATTTTTGTGAGGCTCATTTTCCCTGTCGCGTTTGCCTAGAGCCCAGCATACCCTCCTCATCAGCTATTGCGGATGAGTCATCCCATCGCCCCCTCCAGGCACAGCAAGAAGAAGCAGGCAGCATGCCCACAGCTTGTTTATCCCTTGTTTTCATTTTCATTATTATGTTTCTCAGGAAATGCACGCCTTAGCTAACAGTTACTGGCAAAATTTTAAAAAAAAGAAAGGAAGAAAAGAAAATGTAAAAAAAAAAAGGTATTTGAGTTCTTGCCAACATCTGGGGAAGCTGAATGAGATGCCTAGAGGGGGTTGGCCCATCCTTTGCTTAAAGTTTTCTTTCCTTCTTTTCCTTTTTGTTTTTTTCTGTCCTTTAGCCCATGAAGAGCATCATGCTTTTGAAGGTGGACGTGGAAAACACTAATTGCACTCTGTAAAGAATTCTTTATCCTTTGCTGATTGGTTTTGGAAACGGTCTTAACAGGAGGGAGAGTGAAGAGAAGACTTGCCGAAGCCTGATGCTGGTCCATTTAGAGTGGGTTTCTGTCCTTGCGGACAGGGGCGGTTAGGACTCCAAGTGGCAGGTGGGGTTGGGGGAGAGCCTGTGGGTTTCTGCCATCATATCCTTGGGTTTTTTTTGTTTTGTTTTGTTTTTTAAGAAAACTTTTTTTTCTTTTTTAGCTTTCTTAATTCTCTGTGCTTTGCACTCTCCCCCCTCCCCGTAAGATTCCTTATTCAGGGTAATTATTGTTTTCTGCACACCCTTTCACTGAGGCATAAGAATTGGGTTTCCCCTTCAGTAGCTCTACTGTACCTTGTTAAGGAACATCTGCATAATCGCCACAGGACTGCTTGTGAAACCACAGGGCACCAGGAGGAAGCCTAGCCTAGCAAAACCCCCTTTCTGATAAATTGTTGTGACACTTGCCTGCATACTGTGAGCTGGGCATTGGTTCCTTTGTCTGTGTGTTCCATAGAAACCATGCTCATTGATGGCCCTCACATCTTAAAACCCTTTTAAAAAGCAGTAGAAGGAAAAGAAATTGTTGGTTTGCCTATCATGAAAATTTTCATCACAATTGAGTGTCAGGCTCAAATCAAACTCTAGGATTTGGGGGCCTACTGTGCTAGTATTTCTAACCGGAATCCCAGTCTGGCCTTTTCAACTGAAGCAAGCCCCATGATTTGTCCAGAGAGGAAACCTCATGTTTACCCACTTAGAACTTTCCAAATCAATTCCCACACCTGTGTTAAGTGATCCCTGTCATGTGTCCTTTCTGAAAATCTGTGGCAACCCCAGCACTCACACAGTTGAATTTGAGTGCATCTCCTGCCTCTTAATTGTGTTATTAGCTGTAGGGTTATACTACCTAAGAAATATTGGTTGCAGTAGAAGAAAACTTTTCAGAGCATTGCAACTCCTTCCTGGGCTCCTGTTTCCCTCTCAACTTTGCCCCAACTCCTGGTAATTTTCCCTGTAAAAGGGCCTCCCTCCTCTTGGCTTAGGTTTAGAGCCACCAGTGCAGTGTCTATACTTATCAGAGAGCAAATTTTTAATTCCCCTTGCACTGTTGGCCAGTGGAGAGATGGGGCTGCTCCAGGCCTTCCATGTCTATTTGTAAATAAAATTCCCCATTCCCATATTTTAAATGGCTCTCAGTAGCCTCTGTTTATAAAAGCCGTGGCCTCCACTTGCATTGCTAAACACTCCGCCAAAATACTTAGCTGTCAGAATTTAGGAGTTACTTTTCTGAAGTCCCTAGGCAGTTTCACTCATCTGGGTATTGGATACTTCTAGAAAAATCCCAGGATGCATTTGTCTAAATGACGTGTACTTCTCTGAACAGTTTCTAAACTTGTTTTAAAAGTATAACTCAAGGATTTAAAACTTATTCTGGACATGAATTGAAATTCCTTTTTATACTATAAGTATTTTTCTGATAGATTAGTAAGAAAAGGATATAATTGACTTCCTTATAATTGTCATATATATATTTCAGTAAATAAATTTTGAGGAATTTTTATTTTTGAACTTTATTTAAAGCATTTGTGATGACATGTTCAATTTTTTGCATGTATGTAAAAATAAAATAAAATAAATAGGAATGGTAGGCTTATGTTAATGCTTCTGAGTTTCTATCATTTATGAACATGAAACATGACAAGCACACAAAGTAGATTTTCATCCCATAAACTTCTGTAGCTGTTTCTCTTTGGAAAACACTAAACATGAACAATATTTAGCTGCTTAATGTTCAAAACCTGTCATCTGGATTACTTTGAGTGGAGTTTGTCAAATTTTGCTTTGGAAATGGTTTTAATTGAATATTTAGTCATAATTGACTCTGTGAGAACTAATCTGACTTAAGCAGTTTAAAGTCTTTCACTGCCTCCTTAAAGAAGCTGATGCTCTGGGGAGACAGAGGCAACATTTGTGGGCATGTGACTTGGTGTCAGAGCAGTTCAGCCATCTTCGCTACTGCTAGGGCAAGTGTCAGTTCCAGTAGCATCTTGGTCCTTTAGCCAAGTCCTGCGAGTGCAGCCTGGTCTGCTCTGCAAGAAGCCAAGGGCTTGCTCCAAGGGCTTGCTTTCTTGAGGCAGAGCCAGGAAAGCTGGTGGAAACCAGTGTGTTTTCTTCTCCATCCTATTAGCCCAAATTGCCATATTACAGGCCTTGCTTACACTGGGAAAGATGCACCCGCTAAATCAGGACACGTAGTAGCTGTGAAAGCCTTGTCCTTGAAGAGTTTCCATGACTTTCGTAAACACTTTCTGAATGTTTTTAAGGTTTGCTCTTTCACCTCAGCTATCTCCCATTTCCGAATCAACCCAGTAAACTTGCATTGCTGTAATTTAGGTTCATGGTTCTCACAACAGAGAACAAACATGAGAAGGAAAACAAGATTCTGGGAACCCATAAGGTTAAGTTCTCTAGACCCTCCTTTACTTTAGTAGCATGTCTACTCTGTACATAAAACTTCATTGTCAGAAGGAACTTTAGATGTAATTGCATCCAGTAGACACAATATACAATATAGTAGCTGAGCCTTGACTTACTTGTCCAAGTTTGAAGGATGGAGACCTAGACAACAGTAGAGCTGGACACCAAAGTCTGTGGATTATAATCTACACAGGCTTCCACGTGGGGAAGACAATCGTGTCTGGCATGGTTATCTCTCCTCCCCCAACAAGTCACCCTGATCAGCTCCGACTCTCTGACCCACTCTGGCTACAGTAACAACATACACTCAGACATTCTCATGTCAACATCTGCTTATTCTTTCCCAATCAGTCCTCTGACTGAATGGCATTAGATTTGAGGTCTAGAAACCTGTAGTGTAACAGGAAAACGCTCCACTCCCCAAGCATCCCAACGTTCATCCTTACACAAAACTGACAGCATCCGCAACGATCACATGGTGGCGCTGCCTCCCAGCTGTCGCTTCAGGACCAGAGGCAGACTGAGTTCTGCTGTGTGTAGGGGATATTTTAACAACTTGCTGCATGCTGCTATAGGACATTACAAAAACTTTCTTTACATACAAATCATATTTAGCGATAGACATTTCTTATACGTCTAATAAAAATGAATCGCAGACATGCTTTTAAAAAAATTACAGCTCCAAGCCTCTCCTTGGTCTTTTAAGTAGTTGTAAAGAGAAAAAAATAAACATTAAGAATATAGGGAGCGTTTTATCAATATTCGATTAGCATGGCTAATGATGACAAACTGTTAGGCATCCTTTCTTTTTAGATAATTATAGAATTCCTTTAAGAATGCAAATTTGCCCTTGCCTTTCCCTGTGCTCGATGATAGTAGAGGACTGTCTGTGTGTGGTTTATTTCTTAAAGTTGAGATCACCTCAACTTTCTCTAGAGTTTGGTGGCTCAGAGCCGTGCAAAGCCTGGACGGGTATCTCAAGAGCCAGGAAGAGTCACAGAGTAGGGGGAAGGGACTGAATAGAAAAATCCCTTGGAAAATGAACTGCTGGGGCAGTAAGATGGGTTTCCTTTCACCCCTCTCCAGGAAAAGCCCAAACTGATTCCTTAACCATCTAACTAGACTACCATAGGTTAGCTTTATGTTTTGCTTTGCTTTGCTTTGTATTTTTTTTTTAATGAAGACTTCTTAACATTTTAGTTAATCTGCTGAGGCTGGAAGTCATCATCCTTCATGGTGCTGACAGGATTCAAAGTTTAAAAGAAAACCCAAAGACATGGAATTTGAGAGTGGAAGGGACCTTTGAGATCATTCGGCAGTGCGTCGGACTGCGTAGCGCGCAGCAGGACCACTGAGGTGCTAGCTTATCAGGCACATTCCCCAGCTGCATCCTGGAGCTTTGGGCATCTGCGTTTTGAGCTAGCACCATGCAGGTCTTTAGACCTCGTTTTGAGAACCTCTGATTATATCCAACCTCTGCATATGACAGGTGAGGCACAGGTACCTGATAGGAGGGTAAACACCAACAATCTCGGGGAAAACCATAACAGCTTAGATAGAAGATACTCATTAATAAGAACTTTGTGCCTAGGACCACAGCAATCATAGGTAGCCCATTTCTGGAAGTCCATAATATAAACCTTTAATACAGAGCCATGGCTTCTCTCTTTTCTAAATAACATTTCAGCCTGTTAAGAGAAGGAAAATTAATGTTCAGAAAAATGTAGCTACTCCATATGTGCGGTAACTACTTTTCTATAATGTCTTATGGCGTCTGGGGTTCAGCATCATTGAACAAGATTAAATGAATGTTACAGAGCTATAAAAACGCATGTAAAATACCGCAAAACTGTTCGGAGGACTATCAAAGTAGCCTGGGAATGAGCTTCCACTAAAATTAATTGTCACTTTCTAAACGTAGCTTAGCCAAGCTGTTACTAAACTGGAAGGAGTCTTTAATACATACAAGTGTTAAAAAGAATCAAATAGGCATTCCCCAAAGCATGTGGATGGTAAGCAGAGGTCATCATGAAGTCAGTACTTCTTTGTCCATCATTGCTACTGAAATCTACAGTCTCATTGTATCTGTGTGTGTCAGATGTGCGTATTAGAATATCCAGTAAACTGGCCTTTGGATATTCTATGCTCTGTGTCCTTCTGGAATCATGGGTTTGCAGGAATGTGTGTTACATGTTATTGTTTTGGTTGCTGCCTGAACAAACAACAACAAAAAGACAGTTGACTTTATTCATAGAATGAAACAGATTTCCAGTTTCAACTTTGACCATTAAGGTTGGATTTTTTTTTTTTTTTTGTTGAACATGTTTGGGGAGAAGTGTTCTGAGATTTGTTAAGCTGGCAACTTTGTGTTCCAGAGATGATCCTGAAATTGCTTCTGAGTTTCGGGTGGGAAGCTAATGTGTCTATTGTCTTGCTCCGTGCAAAGAAGCCGTTCTTACTGAAAGTGTGAGATGGAAAAGCAAAGTGCAGTGTATCACTGTGTAACGAATGGGCGCTACTGAAGACTTTGAAGACATTGATACACACGGAGCAGGCTATTCTCAAGCGCAGATGTTTGGGGAGAGAATATTACATTCCCTTCAAATTTCTCAGACTGTAACCAGGTAATGGAGCTTTCTTTCACCCACTGTAGGTGTTTGTAAGCCCTGTTGATGCTGGCTCCTCTGGTATTCACTAACCCTAAGTCACCATGACCTTGCACCCACCCTCTGGGAGCCTCTGTTCCTGTAGGATTAGGACACAAGAGAATTTCAAATTTAAACTCACTGCACACGCCTCAGCTGGAGGCATCTAGCAACATTTGTCTCCCATTTTAAATCTTATCAGCTGGCTTGAAAGCGACTCATTCTTACCTGTGTAAGCCGAACCGGGTTTGCTTGCCTCATGTTGCAGATGGACTCGCACCCCTCCCCCCTCCCCGACCACCCCATTTTATACCATCTGTGCCCTGTGCAGTCTGGGACCCCTTCACATCTGGCTACAAGCTGGTGTAATGCCCTTCCTTTTGATCTGGTCTCATCTAGTGATTTGCTCAGTATTTTTAAGGTCAGACTGAAAACTTTTTCTGTTCTGGTTATTTTTGATTTTATATCTGTGTGTGTTTGATGTTCAGATACATGTGAAAGTTGCTTCTATAAGCCAGTAATTTTTATTCCAGCCTCTTGCAGCGATAAGGTAAGTTGAGCCTGTGTTCTTCTCACTCAAAAATGTAGTGATTTGTATGTTTGGTGCAAATGTTTATTCATACCAGAGTCTTTGCTGTTTTTGCATCTGGGACTCTATTGCTGTGGATTTATTATAGTCCTTTTATTCAAGAAAAAAAATTAGAGCATGCTTAAGAGTTACTGCTTCTCGGGACTTGATTTCGAGATCTTTCCTCATCTATCGCCACTAATTCTTACTCTGGATTTGGGTTCTTGTCATTAAAAAAACCTTTTCATCTTCTGGGTTTAAAATCTCACGCAGTTGCATTATCTTTATCTTAACCGTGTTTCAGATATATGTATGGCAGTTGTCCTAACCCTGTTTATTCCAGCACAGCTCTCTACCAGATGGCTGTGCTGTGCGTGGAGCTCCTTCACAGTGCCCAGCCTGTAGCAGAGTCTCTGGCTCCTGGTTTCTGGTGTTTGAAATGAGTGCAGTTGCCAGAGGACTCACCTTGGCCTCATGGAAAACATTTTGCATATTCAAATTCCTTTTTTAACCTTTTATTCAGGAGAGCTTAAGTACCTTAAGTCTACTACTTGGGTTGTTCAGGTGTCCCACCTAAGGAAGAAGAAATGAATCAATTCTTCCTTTCTGGTTGCATAATACATTCCTTCAGAGCAAACAGAAACACCTGAAAACTCTTGTATCTTCCATTCATCTCTATGGTCTTACAGTAGGAGCAAGCAATTCAAGATTATGGGTGTGAGGCCCAATTAATTTTAACACAGTGAATTTAATGAAATCTGTGAGGGGCAGGGCATAACATAGAAGACTTTAAAATGTTTTACTGCCTCCTCATATTGGAGTCTGATTCCGGTGACTGTGCGTGCTTTGTTGACGTTAGCATCTAGTGGGTATGGATGTACTTTTGGAACTTGCTGTTGGTTGTTCTGTTCATACAGGCTCTGCCTTCCCACCTCACATACCGTGTTTAGGAGACTAAGACCATGCATGCATGCCTTTTCTTTCTCAGTGAGTCTTTCAGTGTGATGATTACTGTTAAGAAAACAAAAGAAAAGAAAAGAAACTTTTAAATGCTTCCACTAGTGAATGCGCTAAAAAAATGTCTGGAATCCTTACAGACTGTTGGGTCTTTTGTTATAGGAAGAAAAGAAAACAGTAGCTTTTACAAGGCTCAGCAAGTTCAAATATATATCATTGAAATATATTTCTATTTCCCATCATCTGGCTAGGCTACGGTGCTGACTAGCTTATTTCTTGCCAGAGAAAATAAGTTTAAATCATAAGCATATTTAACTAGCAAGCATAAATCATAAACCTTTCTAACCATAAGCATGTTGAACTCTGCACAGTTTGTACAGATGGCGTGGTTGACTCTGCACCCCTCCCCACGGTGAGGATGTGGACAAGCTCCTACTCCCCAATTTCCTGTGCAGCTCAGGGAGCTGAAACCATTTGTTTTACTGCGCATACAGGATTCTATAAAGTTTGGACCCAGAGCAAGGTTTAACATGATCCTCCTTTCCTACTGAAGAGTGATGGGGGTGAAGATGGACTCTCTTTGGAAGCTGTATCCCAAAAGTACCCAAGTTACAAAGGACAAGATTCTAGCTAGTTCTTTGAATGTGTCTTCTTTAAGACAAAAAAAAATGGCTCAGAGGTTTATGGGCTTCAAAGACCAACTTCAGGAGGTTGACTTGATGGCAGCTCTTTTAGACTCTGCACACAAAATTCTGCTTGTGTTTTGTAAGCCCTGGCTGACCCTATGATTCTGTGTCTGGGCAAAGTTCAACATGCCTTGGCTATAGGGTTGCTGTATTTCTATGCTCACACATAGAGTGTCCATAATAATATTAGCATGTATTGAGTGGCATCCCATCTAAGCACATAGATGCCTCCCCATACTATTACTCCCATTTTCTGTATGTGGAAGTGGAAGCTAAGACAGGTGGAGGAACTTGCCCAAGGTCTAACAGTGAGTCCACTGCAGAGCTCAGATGTGTCTTCGTTGTTCTCCCGAGTTCCTATGGTTCTAACTTGATCTAATGCTAGGGACTTGATAGAAGATTCCCAAAGGCAAGAAGTTTGAGATTCCTTATGCCTCCCCCCCCCCT
>LOEQ01001415.1:160700-174649 GCA_001685075.1 Bramus lutescens
TTCTTTCTTTCTTTCTTTCTTTCTTTCTTTCTCTCTCTCTCTTTCTTTCTTCTTCTTCTTCCTCCTATTCTTCCTCTTTCTCCTCCTCCTCCTCCTCCTTCTTCTTCTTTTTGAGACAGGGTTTCTCTGTGTACCAGCTCTGGCTGTCCTGAAGCTCCATAGACCAGGCTGGCCTCAAACTCACAGAGGCCCACCTGCCTCTGCATCCTGAGTGCTGGCACTAAAGGCATGTGCCACCACCACCCAGCCTAGGCTGTGAGTTCTAATTCCCACCACCCATGTAGAAAGGAAAACATAACTACATGTGCTCATAACCCAAGCGCTGTGTGTGGTAAAGTTAGGAGGATGGCTGGAGCTTGCTGGCTGACAGTCTAACCCTAGGTTCAGCTAGAGACCCAGTCTAAAGGGACTAAGCTGGAGAGTGATAGAGCAGGACACCTAACAGTCTTCTGTGGCCTTTGCACATGGATAAACATATACACCTGCACAGACACATGCGCTTGCACAATAATAATGGGACATTGTGCCCTAGATACTGTGGGATTTCATCATTATGATTAAGAGAAGGTGGATATCTATTTAAAGTGAACGTGCATGTTTACATTTTAGAGAAAATTTGACGTAGATGCTATACTCACAATCTATGGATTGTTGTTTAAAAAACAAGACTTTCTGAGATGTGGCACTGAGATGGCATGTCATCCCAGCCCCTTGCATGTCCATTGCTTTCAATGTTTTCTTTCTCAGTAATGGAAAAACCCCAACCTCTAAACCAGGGTTTCCAACTCCTGGGTTCTGTTTAAGCCGCTAAGGTGATCACGGTTGGAATGAGTAGGGGTTTGAAAATAGAGACTGGGAAGGACCAGTGCACAGAAAAATGCCTGTACCATCCACAGGAGATGCAGATTGCTGCAAAGTGGGAAAGTTCCCTGGGCACACTACTTCCTGAGAAATATTAGAGAAAAGGATGAATGTGCTGTTTTCAAAGTCAGTGTTGACAGACTTCTGTGCAAAAGATGTCACTTATATCTGCTCCTCAGTCACTCAAAACCTTATGTGGTTTTAATGTACAGATTATGAAAATGAACCCACATGTATTACCGCATCCTCCTCACCAACGGCCAATGCAGTGTACCTCTGGTCATTTCCATCCTTTCACCGTTGCCATACCTACTGCTGACATCCGTGGTCCAGTGTTCAGCTGTGTGCTGGATGCGGCAAAGCTAATCCTTCATTTCACCCTCGACCCCACACTGTTCCTGTGTTTTGGCTCTCTACCTGTTGGCAGTGGCAGACTCAGGATGATTTCATGGCCCACTACTGTCTTCACCCACCCTGCTCTCACCTGTCACAGCTCCACAGAGTTCTAACTAATGACACCTCTGGTGGCTCTCCCACCCCTGGGTTCACTTTTAGTCTGCCCTGCCAGAAACAAACTGAGCCCCTAACTAACAAATCCTAATGGGTTCTTTCTCACTCTTGAACTTATTTGCATCATTTGACATTTACCATCTCAACCCCCCACCCCCGTGTTCATTCAGCCAGTTCTGTGGCCATCATCTTCCATCTCCAACATTCCGTGGACCACACTCCATTTTCTTCTGCTGGGTTCTGGCCTCAGCTTCCTTTTTCTTTACATCCCACTTCTGTGGAGTCTCTCGACTCTGAAGAGTGTCTCCATCTACAAATGTAGATATTTCTGATGAAAGTATATTAAAAAGGAGGGGTGTGTGTGTGTGTGTGTGTGTGTGTGTGTGATTACTGGGTGTGGGTACACCACAATGCCTGTGTGGCCATCAGAAGACAACTTTTAGGGCTTGGTTCTTTTCTTTGACCTCACCAAGACAGGGTTTGTCTTGAGTCTGTTGATATGCTGTATACTCCAGCTAGCTGGCCCCAGAGCTTTTGGGTGATTCTCCTGTCTCTTCCTTCCATCTTGCCACCTGAGTGCTAGCATTACAGATGTGCACATCACATTCGGCATTTTTATTTTTTTAACATGAGTTCTGGAAATCACACAGGGGTCCTTGGGCTTGTGTGGCAGGCGCCCTGCAGACTGAGCCATCCGGCTCCCCAAACCCCTTTTAAAGCTCCTTGTATTATTTCCCAAGCAAACTTAGAAGCTGCGTGATTTGGCTAAATAAAAATAACTTGTGTTGCTATGAGTTGCCCCTTGATGATGGATTATGATGTACTTCAAGCCATGATCACAGGAAACATCAAGATTCAGTTCTCCACTAATCATGGTCATCAGCAGTGTTTAATAGGGCAGTGATAACATAAGCATAGTTTCAAAGATTGGACACATTACTGAAATACAGTTTTACATCAAGTAGATGGTTCATTCAGAAACCTCAGAGCAAGAGGAATTATTGTATCTGTTGGAAAAAGATTTCTAGCTTTGGGTTTAAGGTGGGATTTGTGAGAAAATGCTATTTGTACATCACCTGGGACATGATAGTTGTCTTCCCTGACTGTCATTAGAAATAAAAATTCCATGTGTTTTGCCAGCACTCAGAAATAAGAATTTCATCATTTATTTCATCTGTCTTTTCATGATACAATAGCAATAAAGATGATTCTTTTCTTATCCTCGCTGGAGACAGGTGGAGGCCCACGTCCTCCAGGAAATCTGTATCTGGAGGTGGTTGATGATTTAACACAGCATCAGGTTAGGAAAGGATTTGGGGGAGTTTATTCTGACTACAGTCTTTTCTACCATTTTTTGATAGAAAAGAATATGGGGCTGGATAGGTGGGCCAGTTGTTTCTAATGCTTGCTGTGCAATCAGAGGACCTGAGTTGATATTTCAGTATTTAGGTGGTCCAGATACATGTAAGCCTGCAGGTCCTGTGCTGAGGAGGCTGGGGACAAGAGGATCACTACGGCTTGCTGGCTGGCATCAGCCTAGTTGAAAAGCACAAACTCCATGTTTAGGAAAAGACTTCATCTCTACATATGCACATAGGCACATGTACCTGCACATACATGTGCCCATATACCACATACATGTCACTCTGTCATGCATAACCACATGCATACATATACCACATATCACACATACACAATACACATGTACATACTACACATGCAAACACCACATACATAGAGCACACAAACTACATGTACACCTCACACATATAAATATATATATATATCACATATACATTACAAACACCCCTCACATAGACCATATAACACACATACATAGACCACACACATACTCACATCCTGCACACTGCACACATAAATACCTGAACATACACCACATACATATACACATATCATACTACCTACACAGAACACACTCCATACACACACACCATATAATACTGCACTTGCATCATAAACACACACCACACATATACATACATTACATATACCATATACCACACATGTAGTACATGCATACACACTATACTATACACACACACATACACATGCACACACACACAGGAATTCCTCATCTGACTTTAAAAGGTAGCTTCTAACAAAATGATGAAATTCTGAAGAGATAAAATAAATCTTTCCTTGTACAGTTTGATTTGAATTCCCAGCATTTAAAACTCAATAGTTTTTTTTTCCCCCAAGTAGGCAACTCTATCTTAGCTTTCAAAGTTCAATTTCCAGCCTAAGTAACTGGAAATTCTCATGCCTTTCAGAGACGATTCAGTTCCTTGACGTACTGTTAATGCCACATTCAGCTAAGTTAGCAGCTTCCAGCTCAGCCAGTAGGATTCAAAAGGCAGGATCAGTGAGAGCAGGCTGTGCTTCTCATGAACCATGGACACCGGAGTACACAAAGACCTGCCCAGCTTGTACCTCTCAGTTCCGAATTACACGGCCTCTTTGTGTGCTGAAGAGTCCATTCACATTAGGCTCAAAGTGGTAGCCATGGCTCTAGTTGACGAAGACCTGGAGCTAGTCACAGAAGTGTTGGATGTAGACAACAAAAGAATGCAGTACATAGCTGGGTATGTGTCAGGTGTGTGTGTGAGGGGGAATGCATGCATGTGTGCATGTGTGTACACATGTGCTTGCACTATGGAGGTCAGTTAGAATCTTTTATCACATCCCACCTTACCTTTTAGACAAGGTCTTTAACTGAACCTTAACCAGCTCATTGGATAGTCGTGGAGAATCCTCCTGCCCCTGCCTCCTACACTAGAATCACAGGTACATGCTGCCACACCTGGCTCCTACATGGAGCTGTGGGTGTGAACATATGTACTTTATTAACTGAGCCATCACCCCAGTACATCAAATTTTCTAAGATCATGTCCCCCATGTTCTATCCTTGTAGCTGTGTGGCCAGCGAAGAACTCTCTTGTCTCTCACACCCCCATCTTGTATAGCTATTCTATAGGTTGTCTATGATTAGCAGTTCCCAAAGACCGGCACAGAGCTGAGACTTATCAAGATCTGGTACTTGAAGATTATTCTGTGTGGAAAACATTTGTAGGCTGAGGATAAATTGCTGTCGGAATTTCATCTCAGTGGCCATAATTCTCCCTCCTTGTAGGACCACATTTTTCTTCCAGTGCTGCGGGAGTTTGAATGGAGGCTGGTGACTCTGAGGCATAGCTGCAAGGCCTGGATTTAGACAGAAGCACTTCTCCCAGTTTTCAGGCTGATTGATCCTCACTGTGACATGCCACATCTGGTCTGTCACTTCTGTTCTGTTTATATAACATGGCATAATGTCGAGCGGTGCTGGGTTTTGGCACTCCTGTCCTCCGAAGAGATCACAGGAGATCACGGGCATTATTTCTGCCAACTGCCAGCCTATTTTAAAATGTGTTCAGACTTACCTGCAAGAACTGAAAGTATTTATTAAGACGACATGTCTTCTTGAAAAGTCTTGTTCAACAAATGGATACTTCACAGATGAGAGGGCAAAGAGTTTGGTAACGTAGTTGAACAAGTACTGATTGAGGCATGACTGTGGGCCAGGTACTGGGTTTGATACCATGTTTTAGGGGATGAATGGGAGTGAGAAGACCAGAGGCAAGCATGCTGTCCATCAAAGGGGACTGTGTGCACATGGTGTCATATGCACATTTGTGTCTCCAGTTACCATCTCTCCCTTCAGCCTGGATCCAGAAGCTCTAACTGCCTTCTGGTGTCTTCACTCAGGGACCCAGGTGCTGTTTTACACAGGTGCCCACTAGACAGAGTAAAATAGGGCTTACCAGGAGTGGGGTTGGGGGAGTGGGGGAGTATGGGATGGGGGCGGAGAATTCGGAGTCACTGTTTGATGGCAGTGGGTGCTAATTATGGCCACACTGTGTGTGACTTGTGTGCTTTACACCGTATATTTTATATAAGTTTTACCACGCACTTGAAAAGACTATATATCCAAAGCCCTTAACTTCCACACCCATAAGATGAATGCTCTATTTATTTCACTTTCCATTTTCACACGTTTGTGGTATGCACATTTTTGCATGTGTGTTGGTGCTTGTGCTTGTGGAAGCCTGAGGTCGATGTTGGCAGTCATGCTTGGGTCTCTTAATCAAACCCATAGCTAGCTCATATGGCCAATCTTGCCAGCTAGTGTAGTCTGAGGATTTGGGGGCCGGAATTATAGGCAGCTACCATGGAAAACCATCTTCCTAGCCCAAGGCTTCCATTTTCTATATGAGGCAAGATTCTCCTTCGTCAGCAAATCCAGTGGACCAAGCAGTGCATAGTAACTTCCCTGGTCTTTTGTCCCTTTGGGTCAGAAGAGATTTGCCCTCCACCAGTGATGCAAGCCCTCAGCTGCTCAAAGACTACAGGGTACAATGGTAAGAGCCCTTGCTTTGGCCTCTAGGTGACGCTGTGATCCTGACTATGTCACCTGTTGTTTGTGCATTCATGAGAAAATTGCTTAATCTACATGGGCCTTAGTTTCCTCTTCAGCAAAGTGGGCGCAACGATGCTGGTGTCACTGTATTGTGAGGACTGAAAAGGACCCAAGGAAACATTCTACCAGTCAGGGCTGATGGGCATCCCCAATAAAAGGTGTATGTTGAATAAGAAAATGCTCCATGCCAGTGGCCATGCCACATTTTAGGCCTTGTCCTGTGTGTGGGTCTGGGCATGAGGTAAATGGCTGACATACTCCACTTAAAGTGAAGACCGATGTGATTCCAAGCACCAGAAATCAATTCTGGCACAGTTAAGGAACAAGGGAGTTTTTAGGTGTGGGCTAGTGAGCACTTCAGCAAACTTAAGGAAGAGCTGGACAGCTGGGCCTGGAAAGTACAAAAGCCAGGGTGAAGGAGAGGGGTAACCACCTGTCCTAGGCACTGTGGTGAGGATAGGACAGCTACAGAAAGCTTCTAGCCCTGCCATTTCACACAGTTCCCAGGGCAGCCTCTGATTAGCCCAGGCTAACACACATGTAAACCACCCTTAGCCAGTTAGGATACGTCCTGAGCACAGAGCCATTGTAGACAGCATTGCATCAACATATTACACTTGGGTACCTTGGACCCTTGCTTATCTTCCAATATTTGCTAAGCACTTGACATGAGCCTTGTAATTAGGCTCTCGGTGCGAAGGGCCACTCACTGGTTGCAGCCAGGAGCTCACAACTGAATGTGACTGAAGCAAATAGTTCCTTCTCATCATGAGGTCCGTGTCCCATCCAAATGGTGCAGAGGGCAAAGGTGGCTTTCCAAAGGAAACCCGAGCCACTGTTAGAAAGAATCAGCGATATGTATTCTAATGTCCTTAATTAATGTCAGCTAGTCCTTCTTCCCGAGCTGAGGTGTCCCCAGCTGTAAAATGGGTGTGTTAGTGACACATACATCCTGGGATTTGTTTGCAGATGAAATGAGTGCACATCTGTAAGGTTTGGAGACTATTCTAGAAGATAGGCTCCTCTGTCCATGCTGGCTGTCCAGCTTGTCCACTTCCTAATCCTTTTGACCTGTTCATGTGCTGTTTTCCTCATAGAAACCCAACAATCAGTATGTTCTTGACCTAGCCACAACCCTGGAAGCAACTGACTTTTGGGAAGCACTGACAATTTCTTAGAAACTTGGAACAGACCTTTCTCAGGTCGGCTGGTGTAGGTTTTTGTCAACTTGACACAAGCGAGGGTCATCTGGGAAGAGGCGACCTGCGCTGAGAAAATGCTTCCATCAGATTGGTCTGTAGGCAAGTCTGTGGGGCATTTTCTTCATTAATGATTGGAATGGGAGAGCCCAGCCCACTGTGGGCAGTACTACCCCCAGGCAGGTGGTCTTGGGTTATATAAGAAAGCAGATGGAGGAACAAGTCAGTAAGCAATGTTCCTCCATGGCCTCTGGTGCAGTTCTGGCCTCTGAGTTCCTGCCCTACTTGAGTCCTGCCCTGACTTCCCTCAATAATGGACTGTGATCAGGATGGTTAAGCCAAGTAAACCCTTTCCTCCCCGGGTTGTTTTTGATCAGAGTATTCTATCATGGTAATAGAAAGGAAACTGGGTTATCAGGTTTCTCCTCGCACACGGGTCTGCGAAGTGAACGCTTTAAATGACAAGTTGAGCTGGGGCTTGGGGCTGGGACCAGGCCCTGCTCTACAGAAGGTTCCAGGCTGGTGGCTTTGATCCAGCCTCATCCCCGTACATACTCACCATGCAAGACTGACTGGGAGTGATTGAAATGTAAGTGTCTGCTGGACTGAGATGCTAAATTCAGGATTGGGAGCATATGGACAGCTCCATATTTGTTTTCTGCATATCTGATGTTAGCAGTTCAGAGCATCAGTGGGACGCTCCCTGGAGAATTTCAGTTCTGTAAATGAAACAATTATTTTGGCAGTTTGGGAGAGATATATTCATAACTTTCATGGTATTTAAAGGGGAAATGCACCTTCTCGGAGTCCCTGCTTTCCTTGCCAAATACAAAGAATGAACTAAGAGCACCAAGGGAATAGGTGGCATCAAGCAGAAAAAATTGAGAGTTCAAGTGTTGGGCTGGAATTTCCAAGAGCAGCAGCAAGTCAGGACGTAAAGAAGGTTCTCCAAATCCAGGCCAAGAGAAGTTGCAGAGGGCACCATGCCTGGGTAGTCGGTTCATTCAGTCATTGGCTGAATAAGCAGCATCTTGGATAGCTTCCTGTCAAAGGGTATCATCCAAAGGTGTCACACTTGTCCTCAATAACTGCTCACAGCTGAGACTGCAGAGTTATGGAATGTTTGGTTGCAAGTTGCAGAAAGCAACGAACACCACCAAACCTGAGCAAAACGAGAAAATGCTTATGGTGCAGTATGCCTCCTGGAACCAAAATGATGGGAATCCATCCAAACTCTGGACCCAGAAATGGAAAAGTGTAGTGCCCTGGCTGGGGAGCTGGCTCAGTCGATAAAGTATTTTCTATGAATGTATGAGATCCTAGTGCCCGCTTCAATAGGCAGGCATGGCGACATGGGCTTGTCATGTCAGCGCTAGGGAGGCCAACACAGGCAGATCTCTGAGTCTTGCTGGCCAGCCAGCTTAGTGGAATTGGTCTCAGTTGGAGAGCCTATCTCAGCAAACACAGTAGGATTGAGAAAGACACCTGACGTTGGCCTCTTTTCTCCAGATGCACGGCTCCTGTAGCGCATGCAGGCAGGTGGGCCCACTATGCGGCTTGTCTCAGATATCCTGCTCATCTCTCCTCTTTCTGGTTCTCACTTTTTCTCAGAAAATGGTGACCTTCCACCCCGCTACCCTTACCCCATGTCCGAGTTTGTAACTCTCTACATTTGTGCCGTCAAATTCGAGGTGGGGGTGGGGTCCTGTCAGCATGTCTGTTGGGCATCGCTGCTAAGTGCTGTTAAGTGTGGACCTAGGGATAACCTTATCACTCAGATGGGTCCCTGGAACAGCAGCAGCGGGTCTAACCTGGAAGCTTATTTGAAAAATGACTCTCAGGCTCTCCTGAAGATTCTCAGGCTCCACCAGGCTCCTCATTTTCACAGGTTTCCCCGGCATTGGGTACAGGCTAAAACTGTAGAAGCAACATGGCTGCCTCTGTGTGGCTGAGGTTGGGCACGCAGGAGGCGGGTGTAACTGGAGCAAGTATCCGGAGTGCTTCTGCACCTCCTCCCAATGGAAGCAGCACCTCTTAAGGACATCTCTAGAGGACGTTTGTCATGATAGGGTGTTGCCCACTGTGGCCCATGAGTCTTTGCCATCTCTGTGTTGTCTCTCTCGTGTGGCCTGTGCTGGCCTAAAATAAGACTTCTCTGATTTCACCCAAGTCTAGGGGCTTGGGAGATGGCTCAGAGGGGAAAGGGCTTGCTGCACAGGCGGGAGGGACTGAGCTCTATTCCCAGAGCCCATATGTAAAAAGCCATGAGTAGTGGCCCACACTTGTAATCACAGTGCTGAGGATATGGAGACAAGGATCATTAGCCAGCCAAATTTTCAAGTTCACTGCAGTGGGAAACCCTCTCAAAAGAGAAGGTAGACAAGGACACCCAAGGTTAACTTCTGGCCCCTATGTGCCTTTATATACATATGCAAGCACTCACACACACAGGAGCGCATACACAAGCACCCAAACTCACTCACATTCACTCACACTCACCCACACAAGTCTGTAGAATTTATACCCCACACACTGACTACAGTGGATTAGCAAGACCTCTGGTGACAAGAAAGTCCCCATATGGGGACTAGTGGCTGGTCTGTATCAATCCTGTGGAATCAGGACTAGCTGTCAGTGCCTTAGACACAGACCCGAGAGCCTAGACCTCTCTGGCCTGAGTTGTCTCGGTTGCTTTGAGTCCCAGAGATCTAAATACAAAGCAGGTGCTTCCTTCATGCTACGGGATACCAAGAGCATGGCACCTGGAAGGGAAATGCAGCTAAACAAGGGTTTCCTTGTCAGGACTTCTTAACGTTCTAGTTACTCTCAACCGGGGCTCGTCCAGCTGCTTTCTTTGGCGACCAGAGATAAACTGCAGTTGACAAGCACCTGAGGCTAGACCCAAGAGAAGAAAGATACATTGCTCTAGTCTCACTATTGTGTATGTCCCTACTTCATGTACATGTAGCCGCGTTGGCATGCCTTAAATCCCAGAATACACTAGAACAGTAGTACATGTCTGCATGCAAATGCATGCACACAGGAACTGCATGGTCACAATTTGTCTGGTAAGAATATAAGGTCAAAAGAGTTTGAAGAACCCTTAGTTTAAGATCTACCTGTCTGAGGCAGCACAGGGCATTGTTTATTTAACAGACATTTTCCCCAGTACTTGCTGCATGCCCAGCAAGCTACAAGTGCATACTGCTGTCTTCGTACATTTAGTCTTTATAACTTCTCACTAAAGGACTTTCTATCAATCTCTCATTTGAGGAAACTGACACACAGAGAAGTTAGGTAATTTGCCTAAGGTTGCCCAGCTATGCAGAGGAAGCTGGAGTCACACCCAGGCAGTCTGGCTCCAGCCTTCAGATTCTCAGACACTAATCAGTCCGCCCCATAGTAAAGTCTTCCATAAAGCCAAATGTACTAAATAACAGAGATGCTTTTGTTTGCGAAGAGTGAGGAACATCTTGTCCTTCCTCCCTCCTTCCTTCCCCATCCCTCTTTTCCTCCCTCCTTCTGTTCCCTATCTCCTGAGACCCCCCTTCCTTTCTCTAAGTGCTGAGTACCCAGGGAACCCAGTTTGCCAACCCTCCCACCATTGCTTATCCCACACTGGGCCACTTTGCTTCACAGGAGCAAGGCAGTGATGTGGTTGCTGTGAGTCTAGGGCTCCTCCATTGCGATGCAGGGGTCTTTCTGTAAGCCCAAGGAAGGCAGGAATAGAGTGAGCCCTGTGAATCTCTCTCTAGCATCTGCCTCTCTGGGGAAACATCCCGCCCCCTGCATCCTTGAAAGCATGTCAGAATGTAGGAAGGCTTCCCTTTTACATTGTCTGAATTTCTCGATTCACCTTCTCGTTCCTTCCCTTTGCTCAGCTCACTAGTTTTGCCAGCTTTATAACAGACTATTTCAGATGCTAAAATCTGAGGACGACAGACCAGGCATCTAAGAATATTGGTGTTGAGCCTCCACTTGGGCAGAAGTAGTCACTCACAGTATGTGTCCAGGGTCCCCATGGTCACATGAGTGTGGTTCCGTAGCCACCGTAACCTGCTAGAGCCTCCATACACACTGTGACAGCCCACTTACAAACATTATTTGTGATTTGCACCCTGCTATCAATCGAGATAGAGAATATTGATCGTAACTGATTGCCGAGGACCAAAATAAAGTGAAAGGGTAATTGGCTGCCATGTCCCCCATCGATCGGATGCCACAGTTCATTGCCACGGAAATTATTTTCAAGTGCTTTGGTTTATCATTCCTAATAAATATAGAAATTGAGTAATCAAAATGACTTACATTCACATTGAACCAAGAGCTTTTAAGGAAGTGTCTATGTTTAAGTGAGTCTGTGGTCTTCTCTGCATTTCCAGTTGAGCCCCGGGGTGCTTTTCTCACAGCTGGGAGGAAGTCTGAATTGGAAAGAAATACAGTGTCTTTGTCCTCCAGCCATGTCCCAGGGATTCCCCTGCAGTTGTAGCCCAGGGGCCTGGAAGGAAGACCTCTGCTAACTAGTCCTTCTGTCTGTCTTTGTTATAAATTAAACACGGTCTCCTAAAGCAGCCAACTCCATACTTAGCTCTTCACCTTGGTTTTGATCACGTGTGTTCTCAGACGTGTAGCCGTGTTTGAAGTGCCTTATTAAGCACTGCTGCTGTACATGTAGAGTCTATGGCATGCAGTCCACAGATCTTTGTTCTCTTTGAAAAATAATTGTGAGTTTTTTGTTCATTTTATTTTTTTTTATTTATTATTTTTTTGGAGACAGCATGTCACTAAGTGTATAGCCCTGGCTGGATTGGAATTCACTATGTGGACGAGGATGGCCTCAAACTCAGACATTTGCCTATTTTTGCTTCTGGAGTGCTAGGGTTAAAAACCACACCTGGCCTCAACAGACATTTTGTTTAAGACTTTATTTTTATTTTATGTTTAAGTGTGTTCTGCCTGCATATATGTCTGTGCACCATAAGTGTGCAGTGCTTACAGAGGCCAGAAGAGAGCATTAGAACCCTTGGGACTAGAGTTATAGAGAAGTTGTGAGCTGCCACGTGGGTGCTAGGAACCAAACCAGGGTTCTCTGGAAAAGCAGCCAGTCTTCTTAACCACTGAGCCATCTCTCCAGCTCTGATAATAATTATGTGTGTTTTATTGTTGTTTTTTCTTTTCTTTTTCTTTCTTTTTTCTCTTTCTTTCTTTCTTTCTTTCTTTCTTTTTTTTTGTAGTAGGAGGAGCCAGCCACATCCTGCCGCCGGGCTAGCTTAACCCCCGAAATAACCACAAAGAAATTGTATTAATTTAAATAATGCCTGGCCCATTAGTTCTAACCTCTTATTGGCTAACTCTCACATCTTGATTTATCCCATTTCTAATAATCTGTATTTCACCATGAGGTCATGGCTTACCAGGAAAGATTTGTCATGTCTGACCTGGCGGCTCTCCCTGTCTCTCCTTTCTTCCTCCCAGAATTCTGTTCCGTCTTCCCTGCCTACCTGAGTTCCACCCTGAGTTCCACCCTATCAACTAGGCCAAGGCAGTTTCTTTAATAACCAATGAAAGCAACACAAATACAGAAGGACCTCCTACAGCATTTTTTTGTTTTTTGTTTTTTTGAGATAGGGTTTCTCTGTGTACCCTTGACTGTTCTGGAATTCGTTCTGTACATACCAGGCTGTCCTTGACCTCACAAAGATCCACCTGCCTCTGCCTTCCAAGTGCAGTAAATTCCTTTATGGCTGAGCCTCTGCCTGGCCTGTCCACAGTTGTTCCCAGGCACCAAGGGGATGCAGGCTGCTGGTAAGATCCTTACACAAATGAGCAAAGGCATGCATGCTTTGTGCACGCGATCAGCTAGACCTGGAGTGAGAGGGAGGGATTTCCAGATTACGCTAGAGAGTCATTTTTCCCCAGGTTGGCTCTCCACAGAAGCCATGTCTTATTAACAACAGTCCCTGCTGCTGTGAGAAAATATCTGGACAAAGGCAACTTAGGGGAGAAATGTTTTGTTTTGGTTCACTGATCAAGGGTTCAGTCCATCATGGCAGGGTAGGGAGGCAAGGAGGCAGGGGCCTGAGGAGGCAGCTGGCCACATAGATTTTGAGAAATGAATGATGGTACCCAGCTTGTGTTCTCCTTTTTATTCAGTCCAAGTCCCCAATCCATAGGAACAATGCCACTCACATTTAGGGCGAGACCCTTTTCAATTTAATATAAGCTCCAAACTCTTTCAAGGACTTGCCTAGAGTCGCATCTTCTAGGTATTTCTAGAAGCTGTCAGGATGACAATATTAACCATCACACGTGGTCCCTGGCGTAAGAATTCTTGTGCCAGTAGCTTATTTGAGAGGTGTTACCAGGAAACACTGGAAGACTGTGGGAAGGCAAATCAGTCTGGGGCCAGGGATCAAGTCTGATGCCTTTTGGGTAACTAAACAGGCCCCTTGGAAAGTCAGGAACTTCCTTCCCCACAACCTTTCCTCCTGGAGGAGCCTGAAGGAGGCTGAGGGGAGGTGATGATATAGCAGAAATTAATGCAGGAGAGAAACATGATCCTATGTCCTGGCAGAAATCAATAATTTGACTTCATGGACTTCTTTGCAGCCCCTAAACAAATATATTCTCTTACACTTTAAAGTACCCGAACAGCTTAGAAACACAGAGGAAAAATGAAAGGAGGTCAAAAGAGAGTGCTTGATTCCCCTGGAGCTGGAGTTACAGGTGATTGTGAGCTAGCCAATGTGGATGTTTGTAGTGAAAGGAATGGCAGGCTGCATTCCCGCCCGGATCTGGGCGCCATTCTGTAGTGAAAGGGCGAGCAGGCCTGTTTTTCGTCTGATCCAGCTCCCGCACGGCTAGCTTATACCCCGAAATAACAACACACAAATTGTATTCAT
>LOEQ01001415.1:198676-216660 GCA_001685075.1 Bramus lutescens
GGCCTGCAGGCAGACACACAGACAGAATATTGTATACATAATAAATAAAAAATAAATATTTTAAAAAAGACTTGTCTTTAATAAAAGAAAAGTGTCTGTTACTTAGACCCTTGAAATTAGATTTCCATGAAATCACTGTCAATTCTATGACCTGTTGTTATCTAACTGACCTTTGATTTTGTGATGTCAAAACAATCTCACTCTGGTTTGCCTATGATGCCAAAAGACCAGGGAATCTTTCTGTAATCTTTCTTCCTCAGTGTTGGAAAAGAACCAAGGTCATGAGAGCCTCTATCATCAGGCAAGGGATCAGTAAACATATAAAAGATCAGATAGCAAATAGTTGAGGTATGTGTCTCTGTCATAACTGGTCATCTCTGCTTTGCCCAATGACAGTGGCAGAAGTACTCAAATTAAAAGGAATGCCTTTGTTTCAATAAATCTTTATTTATAAAAATGGACAGTGGGCTAAATTTGACCTAGGAACTGTATTTTGCCAACTCTTCTCCTAAAGTGTGAGAGTGGAATGGTAAACTGTACTCAGAACTTGTGATTGCCTTAAATTAGTCAGCCATTTGCAAAATTAGGTCAGTATTTTTGAAAATGGGGTATTTCATACAAGGACAAGGCATTTCCATCTTGATTGGAAGGCAGGAGAGCCTAGAATTTGGGTCTTTGTTGCACAATGGATACGAGACACACTAAGAGACACAAAGTCTAAATCATGTCCAGTCACCTGTGCCCAGTGACATTAGCATCTAATGAAATGGAGAGGCTTGGAGTTTATTGCCTATGAACTCATGAGCAGCTGCTCTTGAAGTTGCCATGGCCTGTCCAGCAGGTCTTGGCCTCACCCATCTCTGTTCTCTTGAGACTGTGCTGGTTGCCCTTGGCCATTTTTATACTGGTTGGGTTTCTCATTGTTTCCACCTGCTTGGCCCCTATAGATACAGGTGTATTCACCGAGGCTATATTGTTTCTCGTTGTTTCCACCTGCTTGGCCCCTATAGGTACAGATGTATTTACTAAGGCTATATTGGAAGAAAACAAGAAAGGATGTTTGAAGTGTGGAAGGTATCTTTTCATAAACAGTCTTTCGTATAGACTGAAACTGAAATGTAGATCCTGTAGGGGAAGAAAATAGAGCTCATAAGACTTGAAGGGGTAAAGAAGGTTGGAGGTGTGGGTATGGGTTCATGGAGGCTCATGGAGAATGAGAAAGAAGGAATAAGGAAAAATTTTAAAGATACATTTTGTTTAAAAATGCTATTGTGAAACCTAATACTGTTTATGTTAATTAAAAACAAAACAAAACGAACAGATAATACTATGAAACAAAAAAAAATTTTGTTTTTAGAGGCAAGGTTTCTCTGGTAACAGTCCTGGCTGTCCTGGAACTCACTCTGTAGACCAGGCTGGCTTTGAACTCACAGAGATCCACCTGCCTTTGCCAGATGGATTAGAGGTGTGCACCACCATTACCTGGTAAAAAATAAATTTTTAAAAGATTTTAGTTGTTCTTATTTTATGTATATGAGTATTTTGTTTGAATGTATATGTACCACATGTGTGCTTGGTATTCATGGAGGCCAGAACATGGCATCAGATCCCCTGGAACTGGAATTACAGAGTTGGGAACTGCCGTGTGGGTGCTGGGAATTGAACCTAGGTCATCTGCAAGAGCAACAGGTGCTCTTAACAAACAATGAGCTGCCTTTCCATACCAATAAAGAAAGTTTTAAATATTGTTAACCTTTTTTTTTTTTTTCCTGAGAAAGAGTTCACAGAGGCTGATCTCAAACTCCCTAAGTAGCCCAGGCTGGCATCAAATTCAGTGTCTCAGTGCCGGGAAAACAGACAGGTGCCAGTATATCTGGTCACAAATTGTAAAGGTTTGGCTGTGCTTTCTGCTCAGTGTTTAAGTACAAGGACATGACCATCACCAGGGAGTGAAGTGTGACTGTCACCTACTACAAGCCCCACTGGAAGATACAACTTAGTCACTCTCTGGTGCTGAAATGATCAGGCTGTATGGACTCCACAGAGAAAGGTGGAATGTCAAGGTAGCTTCACTGCCTCTCGTCGGCCTTCTCAGTATTTCCCCCTTCCTGCTTCGGCAGCTCATTTTCCCCACTGCGTGATCCTTGTCCATCTGTTTGAAGTATATCTGAAGTTTAAAAAATAAAAAATTCTCTAGCCACGCATGAGGTACACGCCTTTAATCCCGGGACTTGGTAGGCAGAGGCAGTCTGATCTCTGTGAGTTCAAGGCCAGCCTGATCTACAAAATGAGTTCCAGGGCAGCCAGGACTGATACAGGTGCTTGACACCTGATGGCGCAAACCTGATAGCCCTGTTTAGAGAACGGACTTAACACAATATGATGTGGTGCATGTGCCCTCGCCTCAATAACGGTAAAATGGTATTAAAATATAAGTGATGTCTTTAAACAAAGGTATCATTTTACTAGAAGGCATCTAGTAATGCATTCATACTCAGAAACATGCCTTAAATCATTTCTGTATCTGATGATAGTAGCATATTGAAGGGGTTGATGTTTATTCTATGTGAAATTGTAGATATGGGGCTTTGGAGAGTTAGGACCTTTTAATAGGGAGGAGAGCTGGAGATTTTCAAAGTCCGTGAAGCTTTCCAGTAGTCATTAATTCCTAATGGTGGCCTTAAAGGATCACTTGAGTCCAAAATTGGAACCATGTTTGGACAGTATCAGTTATGCACAGTGCTTCCCTCCTTTGGACCCTGGGCATCCTCATGGCCATCCACAAGCCCTGGCATCTCCATCTGTGAAGCAGAACTTTACTAGTTGTTGCAGGACACTGGGAGGTGCTTGTGATGCTCTGCTGAGGTCATCTGCTCCCTGGACAGGTCACCCTGACAGTCCCACCAGCTTCTCACTCTCTTATCTCCAGACAATCACAAGTGCTGGCACAGGTGATGAAGCCAACATTGCATTTCTCCATGATGAATGTAATGGTCTCTGTCTCTCCCCATATCCTATGAGGTCAGGACATGTACTTAACACATAAATACAATGCAAAGAGACCAGTGAATCACTGGAAGATCAGAAATTCTGAGTGCTTTTCAATGAACAAAGAAAATGGATTTCTAGTGTCAAGGAGCTAAGTGATATATGAGGTTTGTATCAACCCCCCCCCCACTGCCCACTTCCCCTCTCTCTGGCCTAATGTAATGAAATGCCCAAGGCTAGTACTTTATAAAGAAATGAGGTTTATTTAACTCTTAGTTCTAGAGATTCAGTGGCTTGGTGCTAACGGTGCTCACACTGGCTTGGCTTTGGTGGGTGACATGACAATAGCAGGGAACCATGTAAGGGGAGAGAACTCACATGATAAGACTGGGAGGGGCAGGCTTGGTTTTTTAAGCAAGAGCTTATCAGGGCCCCTAAAAACTACCCGAATCTTGCTGTGTGGTGGTGACACATTCCTTTAATCCCAGCACTCGGGAGGCAGAGGCAGGCAGAACTCTGTGAGTTCAAGGCCAGCCTGGTCTATAAGAGCTAGTTTCAGGACAGGCCCCAAAGCTGCAGAGAAACCAAAAACCAAAACAAAAAACAAACAAACAAACAAAAACAAAAACAAGAACTACCCGAATCTCTTCCAAGGGTCCTAATCAAAAGACTTCATCCAGGGCTAGCAGGTGTCACTTCTCAAGGGTGTCACCACCTCTCACTTTCCGCACTGGACACCAAGTTTCCAACACATGACTCTTGAAGGTCAGATCACATCTAAACCACAGCAGTGTTCTTTATGAACTGGTATAAGCTAAATTTGGCTAGATACGGGCTCAGAAAACACAAAGTGAGAGTCCTTGGGTGTAGCACATGCTTGGTTGATGCATAATGTTCCACTATTAACATCTCTGCTACCTGTCTATGTGGGATGAACAGCGAGGAGCAAGAACTGTTTGTGACAGATGGGTGCTGCTGAGCCCCACTCCAGCTGAGCCTGACACCTACAGCCTGGTTGCTGTCACTGAGCCACACCTCCCTGCAGGCACAGCATGGCTCTTCCCACAATCCTTTCACATACCTGGCGCATTGCTGGGGATATCTGGAGAGGGATATCCCCAGCTCTGTCTGGGTTTCCCATACATATGATGCAATCACAGAAATTGATGGCCCAGCCACTGTGCTGCTTAGTATACTGCAGATATCACATTTCATTGAGAGGAAAGTCTCAAAGGTCACCCACCTGGCCCTGTTGACTTTTCCTTGCCTCTTCTTACATTTTCCCTGTGCTCTGGCCACATAGTCTTCTCTCTCTCTCCCTCTAGCATAGCGGGCCCACATTGGAGTTTTTGAACTTCGTAGTGGTTGACGTTGTCAACTTGACACGGTCTTGAGTCACCTAGGAAACAAACTTCTGAGCATGTTTTTTGAAAGAGTTTGGGGAACTGGAAAAAAATGAGGCTGGAGAGATGGTTAAGAGATGGTTAAGAGCACTGCCTGCTCTTCCATAGGTCCTGTGCTCAATTCCCAGCAACCACATGGTGGCTCACAACTGGTGCCCTCTTCTGGCCTGCAGGCATACATGCAGGCGGAACACTGTATACTTGATAAATAAATCTTTTGAAAGAAAGGATGAAAGGAAGGAAGGAAGGAAGGATAGGAGGAAGGAAGGAAGAAAGTTTGGAGTCTCTAAAGTGGGTCCATTTGAAATGTAGATGGCAATATCTCATGTGCTGGGGTTCTAGGCCAGATGAAAAAGAGAAAGCAAGCTGAGCACCAAGCATTCATTTTTCTCTGCACCCTGACTTGAGGCAAAATATGAGCAGCTGCCTCAGGTTCCTGCTGCCGTGCCTGCCCCTATGATGGGCTGTGTCTTAAAAACTGAGCCAGAATCCACCCTTCCTCTTAAGTTGCTTTTCTCTGCTATCTTCTCTGCACTGGTGAGAAAGCTCCATGCTTACTGCTCTCTCTGCCTAGAACATCCTCCACACAGCAATTTTCATATCTTCAAATCTAGACCTTTGCACGTCGTCCTGGTCAAATTATTTTTATTACACCCCCTACCCATGTTTCTTCTTGTGATGTAGTCCAGACTTCATTGCAGCATCTTATCCATTCTGTTTCCTCCACGAGAAAATCAGCTTCTTCAGCTCAAGAACTTTTTCCTTTGATGGTTGACCACTGTGGACAGCAGGATACCTGATCCTTAATAAAAGGCAAACATGGGGGGAGTAAATGAATAGCATCTAGTCTCTCAGGATCTTTCTCAGTCATTTATACGAACTACTTTGGTGTCAACAACAGAACCCAAGTTTACACTGATTTCAGGTAGGCATGCCTGTTCCCCTTTGGGCAAATGATAAGGACACATGGTCTCGGTTCCTCTCCTCCTGTGGCTGGATCGCCTATGGAGCACAGAGCTTACATGTGGGAGATGAAGAGTGTCTCTTTACGTACAAGATTTATGATAAGGGAACAGCAGCATTAGGAATATCCCAGGATCACAGGCTCCATGGACTCACCCTGCCATTGTCTCCTCTCCTACTGCTGTCAAAAATACCCTGGCCAAAGCAACTGATGGGAGAATGTGTTTATTTGGCTCACAATGCCAGGCTGTAGTTCATCACGGCAGGAAAGTCAAGGGGGCAGGAATTTGAAGCAGCTACTTAGTTACATCTGTAGTCAAGAACAGAGAGCCACGAATCAATGTATAACACAGTTCAGAATTCCTCGCCTAGGGACTGGTGCCACCCACAGTAGGAGGGTCTTCCCATCTCAGCTAACGACGTAGTCAGTATAAACCACACCCCCCATAGACATGTTCATAGTTCAACATTATCCTATACGCTGTTCCTCATTAAATGTCTTTCCTAAGTGATTCCAGATGGTGTGTTGATAATTTAACCATCATGCCCAATCTCAAGTGACCAATGAAGGATGAGAGATGGTGACAAGCCCATCTGGAAGGCGGAGTTGGTAAACAGAGGCACAGAATACAGATAGTTCTTGGCCCCCTAATTGGTGTGTGCCATAAGTACCCTCATTATATCTGGTTTGTGTTATACCCAGATCGTGGCATCCTCCCAAAACCGACTAGTAGACTGAGTCCTGTATGTAAAAGCAAAGAGCCTTTATTCTTACATAAATTTGCAAACTTGAACTCATGTGTGTCCAACACATTGAAGTGGTCAGAGAGCCTTGAGCTCAGTTAGAGTTGGGTTTTTATAGTAGCAAAGGTAGGGATAAGGGATTTCTAAGGTTAAGGACTCCTGATTAACTGACATTTGTCTAGGGGTGTCCAGGTGAAAGCGCTGGGCAGGTGATCCTATATACAATAGTTGGAACGTTAGGAATTTCCTTTGGATGGTCTGTTCCTGGGTGGCACCTGGGTAATCTCAGTTTGTCATCTTTCTTGGAACCAGATATTACCTCAAAGTAAACTACAGAGACTTGGGTTGGGCCTCTATTGAACTTGTCATAGCTGAGTCCTACAGTTTGCTTACTTTCCTCCCACCCCTAAAAAAAAACCCCAACACAGCCTTCCAGAAAAGGAATATATTCTCTGTACACATTGTCTCCCAAACATGGTGTCTACACCCGTGTAGCATACAATACGATCTGCTGGGATGTCAAAGGAAATAGCAGAAATTCTTTTATCATTTATATTTAATCTCATGCTTTAAAATCTCATTTTAAATGTGTGGTTTATAATGCTCACATCAGCATTGTACATATACATATTAGTTTATATATACATCTATAATTCATAAATAAGTAAAAATACATATCATATATTTGTGCCAGCTCAAAATATTGTACTGGTAGGTATCTGTGATTGTAAAGGCTTAGGCAGTGGTTCAGTGTATTTTTAAATAGAGAACAAGAACAGATCATAGTATCTTGATTTAAAATGACAATTTATTGCAATGGTGTGTGTGTGTGTGTGTAGACCAGAGGTCATTTTCAGGAGCTGTCTGTCCATGTTTTTGAGAAAAGGTTTCTAACTGTCCTGGAACTCAGCAAATTAGGGTTATGTTTGATGCATACAGGCTTTAGACCCTGGATATTTCTGTCTGCTTTTCCCCTGCCCTGGGGTTACAAGAATGTCCCACCATGCTCAGCATTTTATGGGGGTTCTAGGGGTCCAAGTCAGGTCCTCTTGTATGCACAGCCAGCCTTTACCAGTTGGATGATCTNCCCCCCCCCGCAGTGGCAAACAGTCTCAAGCCCCAAAAGATGGGATAGAGGACAGGGGTGGAGTCTCTCATTTAGTATTTGAAGGAGGACTTTCCCCCCTCTTTGTTATTCACAAAGTTTCAGTAGCATCATTATAAACAACAGTCTTTCAAATTAAGATGTGTAGCTCAAGCTGAGATCCGGAAATGTTTCTGGAGAAGACACAGAAAGATTTAGAAAGGTAAAGGCTGAAATGGTGGCAGGGTGCTGCTGCTTGAGCTAAGTAGGAGGAGGGATGGGGCAGGGGGCGCAAATGGGGAAATACCCAGGGCCCAAAGCCCGTGTGCTTCTAGAAGAACAGCAAATGTGGTTAGCTGACAAACCATCTTCAAGTCGGGAATATATTCTGAATTATTGAAATCTGAATGACTCTCATATTCTATTAAAGAGGGAAAATGGCATTAGAATAAATATTAAAAGGAGCCAAGATCTGGGGCATTCATCTTGCCTGAATATCATTAGCTCCTTTCAATGCAGGCCTCTGTCCTTCCCATAAACACGAGCGGCTCCCCGACCCCTCAGTACTCTTGTGTTATAAGCCTCCAAAGACGGTCATAGTGACACACACCTGTGAGCCCAGCATGTAGGAGGTAGTAAGATCTCTAGTTCGAGGCCAGCTGCGCTACATAGTGACACTTTGTTTCAAAAACCAAACCAAACCTCAAGACAAAACTGTCTGTACAGGACCTGAAGATCACAGGGTGAAAAGCGGAAGTTCAGCGGATGTTCCTAGGTTATAGCTGGTCTTCTAGTCTCCCTTCTACAGGACCATCTGCACCATCTCCTACAGTAGGACCTGTCAGGTCCCTGTCTGGCTTTGCAAAGAGATGTGACCCGCCCCTTACCTCTAGCAGCTGAATTGTTAGGAAACCGGATGGAGCAGAAAGAACAGCCCCATCGTGTGCTAAACTGTCCCTAAGGATGGAAAGAAAGAATTGTGGGAACAGCAGGGAGAGTGTTGGGAAGTAATAATTAGTGTCTGGGAAAACCTAACTCAGGCATTCAAGGATGGGAAGGATGTTTTTGAATGAAAAAGGAAACCTAAAAGAAAGAAAACAGTAAAGTCAAGCAGGGAAGTTAAAGAGACTCCAGGGGTGAGAGAGGAGGTGTGTGTGTGTGTGTGTGTGTGTGTGTGTGTGTGTGTGTGGTGTGTGTGTAGCATATGTGTGTGTGTGGTGTGTGTGTATGTGTATGTGTGTGTGGTGTCTATATGTGTGTATGTGTGTGGTGTGTATTTGTGTGTGGTGTGTGTGTGTGGTGTGTGTCTGTGGTGTCTGTATGTGTGTATGTGTATGTGTGTGTGGTGTCTGTATGTGTGTATGTGTGTGTGTGGTGTGTGTATGTGGTGTATGTGGTGTGTGTGTGTGTGGTGTGTATGTGTGTGTGGTGTGTGTATGTGTGTGTGTGGTGTGTGTGTGTGTGTGCACGCACTAGGCCTGCCCTAGAGGTGATGATGGGTCATTGGCCAGCATTTGCTACTGTCTAAGCAGGGGACTGATATATGCAGATCTAGTAGACATTCAAAGGACAAATGGAAAGGAGATGAAACAAATGACCCATCAAGGCAGAGAAGTCCCACTGGCCTCTGAAGGACAGAATCATTTCATTACAGACTGATCTCACATGACTCAATCATCACCTGACTCTGTCATCACCTGACTCAGTCATCACCTGAGCTACAGTGCTTACAACAAGATGGCAGGAAGTCTGGGGACTCAAAGTTGGCTGTCAGTTTGCACTGTTAGTCAACACAGAACAAGAGGAGGAAGAATGGACTGTTAGAACAAGGGGAGGGAAGGCTCTGAGGGGTTTTTGGGGGTGTTTTATGCTATAGGGAGGTGTTAAAAAAAGGTGATGATTTTGATTTGTTTTATGAATTACTGTCTGTGATATTTTGAATGTAATTGACCCCCCATAATCTCACAGAGAGTAGCACTATTAGGAGGTGTGGCTTTGCTGGAGTGGGTATGGTCTTGGGTGAGGAAATGTGTTACTGTGGGGGCGGGCTTTGAGATTTCCTATGCTCAGGATATGAACCAGTGTCACAGTTGACTTCCTGTTGCTTGTAAGATGTAGGACTCTCAGCTATTCCTCCAGTGCCACATCTGCCTGCGTGCTCCCCACCATGATGATAATGGACTGAACCTCTGAAACTGTAAGCAAGCCACCTCAATTAAGTGTTTTTCTTTTTAAGAGTTACTGTGCTGGACTTGGTGGCACACGTCTTTAATCCCAGCACCAGGGATGCAGAGACAGGCAGATCTCTGTGAGTTCGAGGCCAGCATGGTCCACAAAGCAAGTTCCAGAACAGCCAGGGCAGTTACACAAAGAAACACTGTCTTCAAAAACAAAGACAAATAAAGAATTGCTGTGATCATGGTGTCTGTTCACAGACACAGAAAGACATTGCCTTTGAGTTCAAATAGTGTAAATTTTAATTTTTTGATATTCAATTCTCTTGAGTTTAAATATTTCCATGGATTTATACAGCCACTACCATAATCAAGGTACAGAATGGAATTACTACCTCTAAACACTAAACCTTCCCCATCTTACCGCTTGGCAAGGAGGGAGGTTTTCTTAGCCTCTGTGATTCTGTCTTCTCTCAATGTCATATAAGTGGAATCCTGCATTATGTCCTCTCTTGAGACTTGCTACCCTGCATAATACCCTCTGCATAATGCCTTTCGCATCCATCTGAAAGGTTGCTACACATATCATTAGCTCTTTTAATGGCTGAGTATGTTTCCATGATATGGCTATACCATAGGTCATGTGTTCGTTATTGAAGAACATTTCAAATGTTTAAAGTTTTTGGCAGTTGTGAATAAAACTGCTTTAAACTTTTCTGTTCATTTGAAGGCAGAGGTATATTTTTCTTTCTTTTCTACTAAAATAAAATGTAAATAATATAAAATTTAACCCTGTAAAGTATAAAGCAAAGACAACAGGTAATAACCATTTTGTGTGAATGTGGATTTTTTTATTTATCTATAGTAAATACATATGAATGAGATTGCTGGGTGTTTGAGCAAGCATTTAAAATCAATTAGAAATTATTTAAGTGCTTTCCAGAGAGGCTGTATTATTTTTGCATTCCTCCCAGTGATGTTTGAGCATCTTTGTTGCCACCTTTTGGTATTGACGGGTCCTGCCTATCCCCAGGGCAAACAGATGTAGTGGTGTCTCTTTGTGGACTTGATTTGCTCTTGTCTGATTGCAGAGAGGTTGAACATCACTTGTTTGTTTCTGCTGTTCATGGACCTTCTTTGTGAAGTGTCTGTTCAAACTTTTCATTCATTTTGTAATTGAAATTTTTTCTCTTCAGTTGAGTTTTCTTGTTGCTTGTGTTTTTTGGATTGAAGTCCATTATTGGCTAAATAATTTCCAAGTATTTTTTCCTAGTTAGTAGCTTATCTTTTTATGTCTTTGCATAGTAAATGTTTTAAATTTTTATGAAATCCAATTTATAGATTTTTTAAAAAAGTATTACTAAGAATTCTATGTAACAGCAAGCCAATTTTTTCTCAATGTTTCCGAAAGCTTTATCTTTTGCTTTTTATCCATATTATTCATTATGAATTAATTTGTATAAGCTATGAAGTTTTGTTAGAAGTCATCCTCTTATTTTCTTAACTATGCACATGTCTGTATCCTCCAACATCTATGTGGACAGGTGGTCCTTCCTCAGTTGAATTGCCTTGTACCGTTGTCGGAGTCACTTGACTATATCCATTCTGCGATACTGCAACACAACACAACACAACAACAATCTTTAGGGATATTGACTGGCATCCTTGTTAAATATATGTGGCAGCTTTAAAAGAATTGGACTCTACACTATTCTGAGTCCATGAACATGGTATGTCTCTTCATTGGTTTGCTTTGTGTGATCCCTCATATATTTTCTGTGACTTGTTTTGAAGGATTTTTACCTATGAATTATATCCTCCCCTTTTGGTGTGGTAACTAGTATAAAGAAGATTTTTCAAAATTTAAATCTAGCTTGGAATGGCTGCTTATACTTGTAATCTATACACTTGGGAGGCTGAGGTAAGAGGGCTTTCTGGAGTTTGACATCATCCTGAGTTATATAGTTAGTTCTAGGCCAGCCTTGGCTAAAGAGGAAGACCCTGTCTAAAATAAAAAACTTCTTTACTAATTTACAAAAATTACCATAATAGTTCTCATGTAATGAGCACACAGGACCCCCTTAGCATTTCTCAGGGAGTGTTGCCAAACCCTGAGGCATCTCAAGTTTTACACATGGACATTCGTTCATATCGTCTGTGCATGGGGCAGTTTTGTCTATTTCTTTCTGACTTCAATGTCTTTTATTACTGTCCCTAGCTTACGGAACATTTTGTGTCATAGACAAAGATTAAAGCTTACCTTTTTTAAATCAAGTATCTGATCATGAGGCATTCTTAGTGACTGATACTATGATCATGTTGGTTAGCTGTCCAATATTAAGTAGCTTTGCATTCCTGCAATAAACCTTATGTGGTTGTCCTACACTGTTACTGCATACTGCTGAATTTGCTGTCTTATTATTTTGATGAGTTTTGCAGCTATATTCATGAAAGATATCAGTCTGAAAATATTTGCATTGCCTTTGTCCAGTTTTGGCACTAGATTAATGATGGCCTCATTTTATGAGCTGGGAAGAGCTCCCCGCCTGTTCTGTTTTCTGGGAAAGATTGTTTAGATTCGGTTTTGTTTCATCTTCCTGTGTTTGTTGGAATTTGCCAGTGAAATCATGTGAGGCTGAGCTGGTTTTTTTCTTTTGTTTGCTTTGTTCTTTCTTTTCCCATTTGTTTGTTTGTTTTGGTTTGTTAGGAAAGTTGTTTTTCTTTCTCTTTTTCTGATTCGTATTTAAAAAACAAATCTAAGTTTATTCAGGTTACTGATTTCTTCTTGAGTGCATCCTGATAGCTTGTTGCTTTTAAAAACAGACCTGTTTAATCCTAGTTTAAACTTTTAGTTTTTAGATTTCTTTTTTTTATTTTGTGCGTGAGTGTTTTGCCTGCATGAATGTATGTGCGCTGAGTGCCTGTATGGTTCAGAAGACTGTGCCAGGCACATTGGGACGGGAGTTCTGGACAGGTATGAGCCTCCATGTGGGTGATGGGAGCTGAACCTGGGTCCTCTGTGAGAGCAACTAGTGCTCTTAACTGCTGAGCTGTCTCCCAGACCTTTGTTCTAGCTTTCTGAATTGATGTCTGTGACCTTGCGCATAGCAGCCCTTAGGATCACTCAGGGTCTGGTGTGGACTGTGCTCTTCACTCATGAGGTTGCTATTGTGATTGGCTTTGCTCTATTCTACCAGTAGGTCATCAGTTTACTAAAAGTCTTCACTATTTAATTCACTTCCTAGGACTCTCTTCTGCCACTCCTGTTTCTGATGTCGCACAGTTTGATGGCTGATTGGCAATCATTTTCCTCCTATTGTACAATGGATGTTGTAAACTCTCCTAGCTACTGCTGTAACTGCCACATCCTAATGTGTTGTGCTTTTTACTCATTTAAAACTATTTTCTATTTTCCCTTAGGACACAGTTGCAATAACCTTTTATTTTTATTTAATTTTTAACTTCTGTAAACTTTTATTAGCCTACAAAAAGGTTCGTTTTATTATGAAATTTTTCATACAAAATTTGTGTTTGTTCTTTCTCTCCTACCTTTTCCCTATTCCCCTTCCGTCTTTTGTGCCTTCCTCTCTCTGCCCAGCCTCCTTTCCATTTTCACGCCAAGTGGGACCTTGTGCCCCTTCTCTTTCTGAGCACCTTGCGTGCCCCTCTCATGGTTTACCTTTGATATTTTTGTTTGATAATTCCGACATTTATGCAGTTCAGAGATGATTTTGAATACTTCCAGTTTCCTTGTGAGTCTCCTTTTCCTATTACTTTACATGTCTTTTGAGTCTTAAAAAGTAATTGTGTGTGAATGCATGTGCGTATACGCATACAGTGTTGTACATGTCACGGTGTGCATGGTCGGGGTCAGATGCCTCAAGTTCCAGTTTGAGGCAGTGTGTCTCGTTTCTGAAGCTGAACTATCTACTCTAGGCTAGTCTTTTCATCCACTTAGCCATCTCCTATAGGAGGTCACATATAAAATTTACTTTGTTGGACACTGGGTATTTATATATTCTTAGAAACAATCCCGTACCACATTCTGAGTACAAAGTGAAGTACCTTGGAAACATCAGTGGCCTGGAATACTTCTCCACACTGGGCTGAATTCATTCAGACTAGAATGATAATATCCAGCAGGGATGATCCTAAGACTTATCTTTACTGTTGAGTGATAATGGAATACAGCTTATTGCCCAGTACTTGTTTGCAAGGAAAGGTTAATTGAGTGCAGGGTGACAAGGATGTGAATTGGGCCGCCTTTGAACGTGGTAGCAGTGTGTATGTGTGTGGGGGTGGGTGGGTGGTGGTGGTAGAAAAAATAGTAAGCTACATTGCAAGAATGCCACTATCATTGGAAGCGATGTCATTGTCATTACTATCATCACAGCCATGGTCACTCACTGTGGGGCTTGGATTGTCATACTCACTATTAAATAATCCTGGTAGTGGCGTCTCGGGTTCCCTGACATAGCAGGGACACTAATGTGAGCTGTTACCATTGCACACAAGTGACTGAACTTCAAGATTTTACTGACCTCGCAGAGACCTTCTTGGAACTGCGACGTTGCACTTTTGAACTCCCTCTTCCCTCTCCCTCCTGCTGTAGACTCTGCTGAGGCTTAAACTGTCTCCCCAGGTTCATTTGTTTGGTCCTTAGTAAGTAGCCCATTTTGGAGGGGTTATAGATCCTTTAAAAAGGGGAGGCCTGATTGGCAGAAATACATGAATAGCGGTAGTCTTTGAAGGCTAGTTCCATCTGCCCCTGGGTCTGCTCTAGGTCTCTGCTTCCTGTTTGGCCACCATTATGTCACCAGCTGCCTTACATTTCTGTTGACATAGACTGAGCTATTCCTCTTGCAGTGCCTTCTTTGCCATGATAGACCCCAAACCTCTGAAACCATGAGGCACAAGAAACCTCTTTTCCTTTAAGTTGTTTCTGTTGATTGGTTGGTCGCAGTGAGAAGAAAAGCAAGTACCGCTCACTCTGACGCTGACAGCTTTTCTTAGTCAAGGTTTCTGTTGCTGTGCAGAGTCACCACAACCATGACAACTCTAATAAAAGAAAGCATGTACCAGGGTGGCTTACATTTTCAGAGGTTTAGTCTGTTATCCTCACAGTGGGACATAGCACAGTGCAGGCAGACATGGTGCCAGAGAAGTAGCTGAGAGGCCTGCATCTTGATTTGCAGGCAACAGAAAGTGTTCTGTCTCTCTCACTGGTCATGGCTTGTGCATATATGAGACCTCAAAGCCCACCTCCACAGTGACACACTTCCTCCAACAAGACCACACCTACTCCAGCAAGGCCATACCCCCTAATACTGCCACTCCCTTTGGGGGCCATGTTCTTTCAAACCACCACACAGTTCTTCGGGATTCCATCCACTTCCTGTTTTTGTTCGTGGGCATTTCTGAGATCACTTTCCCCACACACCTGTCCCTTCTTAATGCGTGTTGTTCAGAGACCATGAACCAGCACAAATCCTCAGAGAGCTCCAGGATGCCCAGAGAATCATTGCATCCTCTCCACAGATGAAGACAGAGATTGGAGCTTGGGGTTGGAGGGGAGTAACTTACACCAGAGCTCACACCTACCACTCACCATTCGCTGAAGCAGGATGAGTCTTGGGGCTGTGTGACTTCTGAGTTTGTACCATCCTATTTATTAATAGGCTTGCTGTACCTCAATAGTGGTTTCTCTGCTGACACAGTAAGCCAGATCAAGACAAATTGAAAATGTAACAGAACAGGTTTATTTTGAGCAAAGCAACTCCCTGGTGATTGAGGCAGAAGAGTCAGGAGAAGTCACGTGACTGAACTACAGCAGGGAGCTTAAATACCCTATAGGCAAGGGGTGATGACATCTCCTTCATAAGCTGGGTTTGTGCCCAAGTAGGGTATGTTTTAGGCGGGGGATCGGCCTCTGGCAACTTCAGGAGAGGAATTGCAACAGCCACCAAGAATACGGAATGGGGCTTTTTGGCTCCTTTTCTTTGTTGGAGATTTTTCTGAGAGGGCAGGGTGAGCTGGAGATCCCAACCAAACACCTATCACCTCCTGGGCATCAGTGGATGGGTATGGGGTGGCTTTAGTGTAAACAGAGAATCCAGAATGAGATGAATTACTTTAAGAAGACATAGGGGAAGTGGAAGGGAGTTGGAACAAGTCTCATCCTGCCTCTTGACCATTCAAGATGCATGGACTTGAAGGAGTGGCCTTCATGTAGAAGAGATGACATTTCTTTGGGTTTTGGTGGGAGGGGCATTTGGAAGAAAGGAAAAGGATACAGATGTGGCTAGTTTTTCCTTCTCCAGCTCATAGACCACAGCAGGATTGTGGACTTTGACAGACAGAAAAGAGTTCTCAAATCCCATAGTTAGAAAAAAATGCATTCTTTGAGGCCTACCTACTAGGAACATTCCAACTAAACTGAGTGACTCAGGGTGGGGATGGGAAAGCTTTCACTCTGGGTACAAGCTGCCCAACGGCATGGGGAACCCAAAACGAAGAGAAAAATGTTCACAGGCTTCTCAGCCAGCTCCCAGGGAAACTAAGAGCAAATACGGGAAATTCCAGCCACTGGTGACTAGACACAACAACTGGGTAATTACTGCCTCTTTTCATCACAATGTGTTGGTCCTTGTAGACACAATTGAGGTGGCTTGAAGAGAAAAGATTCTGTAGAGTTGCTTTAAGCATGACATTAGCAAAACCCACTTTGCTTGAGAAGTTTTCAATAGTTATTTACTTTTGTGTTGCATAAATAGACTGTTTTGTTCTCAGACAACTGATTAAAAAATAGCTTGTTTCATAAGAAAAAAACAGCAACCATATGCTCTGTGTTTTGTCTTTGTATATCTTGGGATCTCTGGGAAGGTCAAAATATGACCCCAGGGATCTTGTTTCTCACTTTTTAAATGAAAGCTGCCCCATTTCATTTAATAGTCTTAGAGGTGGTTTAGGAAGAAAATACGTTCGTTTTACTAAAGAAGTCCAAAATGTTCTATTTACATATCTAACTTCCTGGAAAACTTGCTGTGGGTGGTTTTGTGTGTGTATGTGTTGTTAGTAAACAGGAAGTTCATGAGATTACACACTGCAAGGTTGTCAGCCCAAGTTTTCTTTTAGTTTCCTTTGGGGTGGGTTTGACTTTGTTCATTTCCTTTCCTTATTCATTATGCAGCCCCTCTACTAATCACGCGACTTGTTTGGGCTTTTTTGAAGATTTCTAAAACAGTGGTACCTCACAGATATAACAAATACTAGGACAAAGGAATGTCAAGAGTTTTGGTTGAAAGCTTGCAATGTCTTATTTGGACAGGAATGTGGAAGATTTGTTGTTGTTTTTTTGTTTTGGTGGGGTTTGTTTTGTTGTTTTTTTTTAACACACAAGTGTAGCTTACTTAAAAAATTACTTGTGGGAAAGTATTTCAGAGTGTTTGATTAATGATTGTCTCCTAGGACTTTTGTTTACTTTCCACCCCCATCCCTCAGATCTTTGTCACTAAAACATGAGCTTTGGTTCTGTAACTTAGTTATAGTGGTTTAAGTATTTGTTGGTGACTTTATTTGGCTTGTATGTTTTCTGCTCCTTCTCCCCGCACCCCAACCCCAGCAATCCCAGTTTGCCCAACATTGTGTAATTTTTTTAAAAAATGTCGATTATTTTTTGGCCTCCTGCAAGTCGAGAGTCATTGGTGTTTGCCACTCCAATTGTTTTATGAAATCAGTCCAACCCCCAGAGTTGTTTGTTTTGGGCTTTAACTCTGGGTGGAAGTGTGCTGGGATTTTTTTTTTTTAATGAACTTTGATGTTTTCTCTCTGTGTAGGCGAGGAACTGAGACTTCAGTGGTTTCTCTGCACCCAGGGACAGCAGTGGATCGAATAAATCCTTTTAGCAGACTCTTCAATCTTTGATTCTCTTTGATGTGTACAACTTTTGCAAGAAATGGGATCTTGGCCAAAAGGGGAGGCTGCAAACAGATGGAAACATAGGAGCATAGGTGGCTGGCACTTGGCGAGGCCTTAACAGAGCTCCTGGAGTCTAAGGATGGCAAACCTGTGGCCAGATGCTATCAAACTCTTTTCCCACACCTGTAGCAGGCATCAAGAATCAATCATTGCTCCTTTTCTGTTGTACTGTTCATGTTTGTTCATCTTCTCTCCATTGACTCTCAGGGTTCTGAAGGGGGAAAAAAGCTGGTATGGAGATTGTGTGTCTGGTGGGATCTCTGTTACCATTCAGTGTTATTTCCATAAACACCTCAGGACAGGGAGGAATTTGAAACAAGGGGAGACGTGTAGGAACTGAGATGGTGGGGGATGTATTCAGCCACTTGTGGGTTGCGGAATTTGCGTGAAGGTCTTAATCCCTTAGGCCTGTCCGGAAGCATGCTTCCAGAATAATTCACAAGAAACATCAGTGTGGTGCCTGCTTCATAAATGAGTTATCCTGATGCCTTGGGGTCACAAGCTAGGAGAAAACAAGGCTTCTTAGACCCAGCATTGCTGTTTTAAATGTTCAGAAAATTATTTGCGTGGGTGGCAGTCCTTAGCAATGTAGACATGCTTAGCAATACCAGATACCACTAACACCATCCTTGTGCCAGTCTGACATGTTTG
>LOEQ01001416.1:0-17801 GCA_001685075.1 Bramus lutescens
ATAAATACCCCTTTAAATCCCAACTGGTGTGGGATTGTTTATGACTTATGCCTTCATTTGGGGGCCAGTTTCATTCAGACCACGACAAGAACAACTCCTGAGTTATGTGGGACTAGGGATCAAAAGAAGGCTCCCTGGTTGTCAGTTTAGTTTTTGTGAGTCCAGATTAGTTGATTCTGAAGGTTTTTTTTTTTATGGTGTCCTTGACCCCTCTGGCTCCTACAATCATGCTCTGCAGGCAAAAGGAAGTCACACTGGGTGTGGCTTGGCCTATATGAGACGTCAAAGCCTACCTCCACAGTGACACACTTCCTCCAACAAGGCCACACCTCCTAATAGTGCCACTCTCCATGGGCCAAGCATTTCAATACATGGGCCTATGGGGGCCATACCTATTCAAACCACCACAGCGGCTTTGGTCAGAGCCTTTTATTACTGCAACAGAAAGAAAGCAAACACAGCACTTCAGATGCCACACTATATACTTGGAAGTCATCAGACACGCCAGAGCTAGTCAAGGTGAGCTATATCCCCAGCCCCATTTCTTTTCCTGGTGCTGTGTGCATAATGATTTCAGAGTCTCCTGCATGCTGGAAGAATTCTTTATCTCAAAGCTGCATCCTCAGCCCTCTGATGTATTTTATTTATTATATATTGTATGGCAGTCTTGAACTGAGGGGACAACAGGAAAAAGAAGTCCTACAGCAGAGGGTAAAGAGCCACCTATTGGATGGAGTTCAGGAAGGAAGAGTTGCTGCCAGAGCAATAAGCCAAGTGAATAATTTTATAAAAGATTTTCGTGTGTGTGTGTGTTTGTATGTGTGTGTTTGTGTGTGTAATGCGTATACAGGTGCCTGAGGAAGTCAGAAAAGGGTGTCAGAGCTTATGGAGCTGGAGTTACAGGTGTTAATGACCTTTCTGACATGGATGCTGGGATTCAAACTCTGACCTTCATAACTGAGCATCTGATGGTCTTAACCACTCTCTCCAGCCCCAGCAACCTACAGGATTTCTCTCTGTTCTGTGTGCCTTGGAACTTGTTTTACAGACCAGGCTGGCCTCAAACTCATAGAGATAGACCCACTTCTGTTTACTGAGTGGTGGGATTAGAGGTGTGTGCCATTATCATCTGGCTTCAGCAACCTGTTTTTAACAGCTACTCAGATCAGTCTTATCTGCAAGCAAGTTTTGTAAATACACATTTTACTTTAAATCCTCCATGGTACTGGACAATCTCTAGTGTTTTTCTTCCAGTGCCTTCTGCAGGAATTGCTCCCTCTGCATTGGTACCTCTCCCTCTTCTCAGGACTCTCATGGTCGGTATGCTTGGTTTCTTGGACCATCCTTCCTCTGAATGCTTTGAAAACTTTTACTGACCCCTGGGTGATGGCTTTGTTTGTTTGTTTGTTTAGAAGGAAATATCACAGAACAGAAAATGCCTACCTGTGCAGGGGAGTGAGGTGGGCTTTATTTGATGATGTTCATACTCTCACTATCAGCGATCATGGGCAACATTTCCATGCAAAGCTTCTCAAAGCCACACACTGCAGTTTACAATTCATTCTGAAATCATCCTGTCTTTAAATTCTCCTCACGGTTTCTGTCTTTGCCATGTTTCTGTTTTCTGTTGAGAGATATCTCTTACATTTATGCTTCTGGATCATTCCTTTGGGTCCTTTGATATAGTTGCTGAATGTTTTAGCGGCAACATTTTTGTTCTCTTTGGCATCTGAAGATCATGTTTTTCTGTACTGAGTTTCCTTAAGGACATGAGTTACTGTTAAATTTTGTTTAGGTGTTTGTCTAACTCTGTCAAGGGCTTTGTTGTCTGAGTTTATTTCCCGGCTGCCCAGCTTCATCCTGTATTGATCAAGTGCTTTACTTTAGGCTGCCTCTTTCTTTCACTCAATCACCTGTTTTATATATGTAATATATGTGTGTGTATGGTTTTGTATGTGTGTGTTCACATGTAAGAACATACATTTGGAGAGCAGAAATCACCTCAGGTGTTCTCTGGGAGCTGTCCACCTTGGTTTTTGAGAGAGTCCCTCACTGGGAGCCAAGACTTGCCCATTGGCCAAGGCTGACCAGCTAGGAAGGCCAAAGGAGCTGCCTGTCTCTGTCTCCCCAGCACTGAGCTCACAGGCACATAATATGGATTTCATGCATAAATTGTGGGGATTGAATACAGATTCTTATGCATGTATGGCAAGCATTTCACTGATTATACTATATCTTTAGTTGTAAATATGATTTTTTTGCTTGTTGAGAAGTTAACAAACCAAGTCAATCAACACATGCTTCACCTCATATATTTGTTACAAGTTTATGGTGAGTGCATTTATGATCTATGCTCTTAGTGATTTTAAAACACCCAGAATACCATTGTTAATTATTGTCATTGTGTACAACAGACCTCCATATTTACTGCTCCCATCCAACCAATCTTTGTACCTTTCAACTGGGAGTCTCACCCAACCTCTTTCTAGTCCCTGAGCTACCATTGCACCCTATAATACCATGGAATTTGAATTTTGAAGAATTATATATAAGTGACATTATGCAATATTTGCATTTCTTTCCTATTATGCTTCACTTAATACAGTGTCCAGCAGATTTATGCATGTTCCTATGAATAACCACAACGCCTTCTTCTTGTGATGAATAGAGTACTCCATGTACATCTCATTTTTTGCTGCTCATCTCGTGAGGAATATATGAGTTGATTCCATATTTTGATAAATGTAATGGGGAACCCTTATACATCATTGATGGAAATGCAAATTAGTGGCTATTTATGGAAAGCGGTATGGAGAAGTCTCAAGAACATTTAAAGTAGAACCACCATCCTGCAGTATCATTCCTGGGTATGTAGGAAGTGAAATTGACACATGAAGGCGGTATCTGCAACCCCTTCACTGCTGCAGTACCTTGGCGACTAAGGTAAGAGTTTTGCTTTCTCTATTGAATCATTAGACCTCAGAATATTTAGTCTTTCTTGGTGGTAATAACACAAGACTAAAGAGATTCATCCAAGGTTGATAGGTCATATTTGATGATGAGCCTCTGCAGATATATTCCTGAGACAGAACATCAGATGGCATGGCCCGACACAGGGGACTTGAAAGAGACCTAACCAAAGTAGCTTTCCTAGCCAAGACTCCCAGGATAGGTCATTAACTCAGCCTATGAACAGTGGCAGGCGTGAATTACTCTACTCATAAGGACAGTCATCTAATCACCTGTCAAGGAGTCTACCCAGTTGTACTTTTCAGTCTCATAAAAGGGGATTGGATTTCAGTATGAGTTTCAGAGGCAAAGCCATAATCAAACCATAGCAAAATTCCAAGCAGTGAGTGGGAAATTCCAGGTAGTGAAATTAGTGAGGAAGATTCAGGTTAGACTGAGTCCCTCCCCTTCTTACCGCGTGGCTGTATCATCAAGGTTGGCAGAGTTCTGCTCCTTCCTCCTGGGAGCCCTCCTGCTTTCTATTTCCTTCCTGTCGTCTATTTCTTTGTCCCATGGCATGAAAGCATGGCTCATTCTCTCTTCTTTCCCAGGTGTGCCCAAACTTTAGACATTGCAATGCTGTGCTTCCATCTATAAAGTTCGCACTCAAGAACCAAGAAAGAAGGGAAGGATAAATGTCTCCTAATGTTTTAAGTAAGTTTTAAATTTTAAGCAAGTAAGTGTTGGTCAGCATTCATAGCTATTTTGGGGCACATGCAACCTGTGGTGATTTGAAAGAAAGTGACTCCCAATGGGAGTGGTACTATTAGAAGGTGTGGTCTTGTCAGAGGATGTGTGTCACTGTGGGGACAGGCTTTGAGGTCTCTTTTGCTCAAGCTTCCCTCAGTGTGACACTGAGAAAGTTTACTTCCCATTGCCTTCAGATCAAGAGGTAACCAGAACAATGTCTGCCTGCATGCTACCATGCTCCTTACCACGATAGTGGATAAACCTCTGAAACTGTAAGCAACACCTCCCCAGGTAAATGCTTTCCTTTTATGAGTTGCCATCTTCATGGTGTCTTTTTACAGAAACAGAAACTAAGACACAACCTGAGTCTCATAATAGACATTCCAGGAGAGAGACGCTCTTGGCGCACCTGGGACTCTCATTGATCTACAATACAGGGCAGATGACCTATCTCATTACCAGATCTCAGTCTGTTTCTGCTATTACTTACCTACTGTGAACCTCTGTGGTACTATGTCAAGCTCCCATAAGTGCCCAGCTCATTATGGGAATCCATACCTAATTCTATCATTTACTCAGCCTGGTCCTCCAACATATCTCTGAGGCTCATTTTTTTTCTGACTGTCATTAAATTCTGAAAAGAAAGAGGAGGCATCTGGGTTTGGGTTCCCCACAAAGACTGTGGGGTGCCCTCTTCCTTCATGGTGCTGATGAGCTACCTTTAGCCACCAGGCTCCCCCACCACTTAGCTCTCCTTTCAGAAGGAAAATCATGTGGTATGCATTATGTCTCATGAAGGTTAAATTTTAGTTCCTGGAGGGTTATTCATCTCATGTACTACCTTGTCTAGAGAATACAGTCAGTACAAATAAGTTAAGAGGGGTTATTTAGTATGAAAATAGTTGATCTGGGGGAGCAATATCAACCGATTAGGTAGTGACAGAACAGAAATGCCCCAGCATTTCACATTCACACCACAATGGCAGATGTTAATAATGATAACAAGAAGAGGGGACATACATACACTAGAACAGACACATGCACACACAGTATCCACCAGGCACTCATTCATCTGCTTTATATGCAGTGACTATCTGATGGTTTTCCAGCTCTTCTATCTTACAAACCCAGTTCTGATTAGAGCTATCTATATGATCCATGTCATACAGGCCCTCATTCGATGTGGCATTCACCAACTGGGTTGTAAGACCTCTGTGAACTGGAGGTAGTAGGGATGGCTGTATGGTCTTCTTAGCCAAAGTGAGGACACAGGCTTCTGTCTGGAGAGCTCTCAGGTGAAAGATTTTGTTTTTTGAAAGGGAGAGAGAGGTTTGTACAGTGGTTTAATTTGTCTTAGAGGAAGAAGTTGGTACTAAAGCCATAAACAAAACATAATGTTATAGTAGAACTGATTGAGAGTTTCTGTTGACATGGTAGTTGCCAGGAAAGCGTGGAAGAAGGAGGAAGGAGAGGAGGAAGTGACGTAGCCAGGGCAAGGGACTGAACTTAAGAACATAGCGCAGCAGGAATGTTTTAGAGTGAATGTTTTTTAGGCATGATGAGTGCCAAGTTGGAAACAAATATCAGCATAGGAGAAGAATGTTAAGATTTTGTAATACTAACATTTGTCTAGAAAATTTTAACACTTATTTTTATTTTTATGTGATGGGTGTTTTTGTCTGTCCATGGGTATGTGTCTCACTTGAGTGTAATGCCCTTGGGATTCAGAAGAGGATAGTGGATTCCCTAGAACTGGAGTTCTAGACAGTTGTGAGTCACCCTATGTATTCTGGGAATTGAGCACAGGTCTTCTGCAAAAGCATCAAGTATTCTGTAAATAGAGACTACACTTTCATTTCCATGCTGCCAAGACCCAAATAATCACACAGACACTATATTAATTATAACATTGTTTGGCTGATGACTCAGGCATATTTCTGGCTCGCTCTTACATCTTAAATAAATCCATTTCTAGTAATTTGTGTATCACCAAGAGGCTGTGGCTTACTGGTAAGGTTCTGGCATCTTTCTCCTTTGGCAGCTACATGGCATCTGCCTAATTCTGTCTTCTTTCTCCATGAATTCAGTTTAGTTTTCCTGTCTACATATATTCTGCTCTGCCATAGGCCAAAGCAGCTTCTTTAGTAACCAATGGTAATAAAATAAAATATATTGACATCATACAGAGGGGAATCTCACATTATCCCCCATCTTCTGTCTAAATAAAAAGAAACATTTTAACTTTAACATAGTAAAATAAGTGTTAAGCAAGAATTACAGTTACAATAATTTTTGTGAGTCTAAAGTTTCATATCTAATTCATTGTTTATTATAACTAAGGAAAACTGTAACTATAACTGTCTGTCTTAAAATCCATCAAAGACTCAAAAGGATATAATATTACCTAAGTAAACAGGAAGTACATTGTAAGCAACTTCCAAAACTCTAGAATTGACAGAGACATCTCGCTGTCTGGACAGTCACCCAAAATTCTTCTGTAATGTTGGGGTATCCATCTTCAGCCTACAGGCCCTAGTGTCTGATAGACTTTTCCGTGAAGCAGGAAATCTGAAAGGCTGTTTTGCCTGTATTGGCAGTTTGTCAGTCACTTTCTTCTGTATCCTGCAGAATGTCTGGCAGACTCTTTTATGAAGCAGGAATCCTGAAAAACTATCTTGTTGAGAGAGGTTTCTGTCCTGCCCGGTCCTGCAGCCATTCAGTCCCAAAGAAACACACAGAGGTCTTCATTAATCACAAACTGGTTGGCCTATTAGCTCAGGCTTCTTGTTAACTAATACTTACATCTTATATTAGCCCATAATTCTTGTCTTTGTTAGCCACATGGCTTGGTACCTTTATCAGTGAGGTATTCTTATCTTGCTTCCTCTGTGGCTGGGTCATGACTGCAGACTGAGTCTTTCCTTTTCCCAGAATTCTCCTGCTCTCATTGCCCTGCCTCTACTTCCTGCCTGGTCACCATGCCTATACTTCATGCCTGGCTACTGGCCAATCAATATCTTACTAAAATAATACAAGTGGCAGGATAAAAGACCATTGTCCCACAGCTACAGCACTGTCTCATCTTCCTTAGGCAAGTTAATCAGTTTCTGTGGGTCTTATATGTCTAGTTTATACATTATACCATCAAGCAGTCAAGAACAGTTTCTTGCCCAAATGGCTAGCCTTGTCACATTAAACGCAAATTTTATGAGTTTCTTCAATGCCCATCAACCTCTCTGAAGTAACTGGTGCCACCAGAAGCATACATGTTTCACTGCTGAGAAAAGTTTAAGTTCGTAAAACATTTTAAATGCTAAATTCTGTAGGTCTTTGAAGTTTTGAAGATTATCTAACTGAAATATATCTCTGTATATCTAGAAAACATAACTAACATGATTACGAGTTTGACTATTATAAATGACTACCTATTAATCTGCAATTTTTAATTATATATTATATTTTTAAATGAGCTGTCTAGACATAATACCTTAAACAAGAACAGGAATACATATAACAAAATTGACCTTAAATTTGTATCAGTAGACCAATATTCATTTCAATGCAAAGTTTTTTATCTCTATATCATATCTCTGACTTTTTTTAAAAAAAAAGAGATTGAAAGTGACCATTAACAATTTATAACCAACTCCTTTTAAATGAAAACAAACATTTATAAACAATCATTTTGGAAATTTAGGTGTAGTTTTCTCCAAACTGTTTCCTACTTTTTGTTGGGCCAAGTATTTTTAGAGTTCATGGAAAACTTTCACGGGCTCTTGTTCCATCAAACCACATTAGCCTGGAAGGAATCCACAGGTTCTCATCTTTGGTGGAAACAAAAGCACAACCTCTTTTCCAAAGCAAAATATCCTTAGACTCAAATTTTGAAGTCAAGATATTGCTCCCAGAATCAAATGTCTCTCTACAGTCAAAAAATTCAAAGAAAGTACAATAATATACATAATTCAGACTCTGTGTATATTCCATCTTTACATGGCTTATTTTTCTTTACTCCTTTAATCTATTACAGTCTGTAGTCTTTTGTTTTGTTTTGGTTTGGTTTGGTTTTGCAAGGTAGGGTTTACTATAGCTATGGAGCCTGTCCTGGAACTAGCACTTGTAGATCAGGCTGAACTTGAACTCACAGAGATTTGCCTGCCTCTCTCTGCCTAGTGCTGGGATTAAAGACACATGTGCCACCCCTGCCCAACTGTCTGTACTCTTTTATATTACTTTGACTGTCTCTTTAAAGGCTTTATTTTATTTTTTAAAGATATTTCTTTCTATAACTGTTTATACCCATTTTCTTTTTTTAAGCTGATGTACATTTTTAAAACATATTATGACCCATCTAGAGGTTTACTTCTGTCTGAATTGGTCTTTATTGCATAACGGTTATCCTTTCTTGATCACTGTTGTGAACTGCTAAGCAGGCATGACTAGGACCAGAGCAGTTGCTTTGACTGTTGCTTCCACCTTGCTTGGCTTTCCAATATGGCAGAGGTCCATTTACTGCCAGCTCTGGGAGCCATGTTTACCATCCCAACCCTAGGAAGCAGTTGGCCCATGCTGCCACCAAGTAACCTGCAGGACACTGCCCACACACCCCATTCAAGTGCTCCATAGAAGGACCTCCCTAAAGAGCCAGAGCCATTTGTGCCACCAGCATGAAGCAGGAAGCTGTCTCTTAAAGAAGCTTTCAGTTTTTGCTCCTAACTCTGAGTCAGGAAGCCTTCTCTTAAGTAACTGCCTCTGCTCACAGCCAACAAAAAGAGCCTGTCTGAAAATATCCAACCAAGAAGCTCTAATTGACTCCCATTATTTTGGGTCTAGAAGCCCTTTTTATTTTTTAAAGCTTTCTTAGGCTTTATGTGGCTGTTCTTGCCAAACGTTTGGGCGCCATTTATGAATGGAGACTGGACTTTTGTTTCTGGACTGCCCAGACCCAAATAATCACACAGAAACTATATTAACTACAACACTGTTTGGCCGATGACTCAGGCATATTTCTAGCTAGCTTTAACATCTTAATCCATATCTATTAATCTGTGTATTGTCACAAGGTTGTGGCTTATGGATAAGGTTCTGGTGTCTTTCTTCTTTGGTACCTATAAAACATCTGCCTGACTCTGTCTTTTTTCTGCCAGCATTCAGTTTAGTTTTCCTGCCTACCTATATTCTGCCCTGCCATAGGCCAAAGNCATTGTAAGCAACTTCCAAAACTCTAGAATTGACAGAGACATCTCGCTGTCTGGACAGTCACCCAAAATTCTTCTGTAATGTTGGGGTATCCATCTTCAGCCTACAGGCCCTAGTGTCTGATAGACTTTTCCGTGAAGCAGGAAATCTGAAAGGCTGTTTTGCCTGTATTGGCAGTTTGTCAGTCACTTTCTTCTGTATCCTGCAGAATGTCTGGCAGACTCTTTTATGAAGCAGGAATCCTGAAAAACTATCTTGTTGAGAGAGGTTTCTGTCCTGCCCGGTCCTGCAGCCATTCAGTCCCAAAGAAACACACAGAGGTCTTCATTAATCACAAACTGGTTGGCCTATTAGCTCAGGCTTCTTGTTAACTAATACTTACATCTTATATTAGCCCATAATTCTTGTCTTTGTTAGCCACATGGCTTGGTACCTTTATCAGTGAGGTATTCTTATCTTGCTTCCTCTGTGGCTGGGTCATGACTGCAGACTGAGTCTTTCCTTTTCCCAGAATTCTCCTGCTCTCATTGCCCTGCCTCTACTTCCTGCCTGGTCACCATGCCTATACTTCATGCCTGGCTACTGGCCAATCAATATCTTACTAAAATAATACAAGTGGCAGGATAAAAGACCATTGTCCCACAGCTACAGCACTGTCTCATCTTCCTTAGGCAAGTTAATCAGTTTCTGTGGGTCTTATATGTCTAGTTTATACATTATACCATCAAGCAGTCAAGAACAGTTTCTTGCCCAAATGGCTAGCCTTGTCACATTAAACGCAAATTTTATGAGTTTCTTCAATGCCCATCAACCTCTCTGAAGTAACTGGTGCCACCAGAAGCATACATGTTTCACTGCTGAGAAAAGTTTAAGTTCGTAAAACATTTTAAATGCTAAATTCTGTAGGTCTTTGAAGTTTTGAAGATTATCTAACTGAAATATATCTCTGTATATCTAGAAAACATAACTAACATGATTACGAGTTTGACTATTATAAATGACTACCTATTAATCTGCAATTTTTAATTATATATTATATTTTTAAATGAGCTGTCTAGACATAATACCTTAAACAAGAACAGGAATACATATAACAAAATTGACCTTAAATTTGTATCAGTAGACCAATATTCATTTCAATGCAAAGTTTTTTATCTCTATATCATATCTCTGACTTTTTTTAAAAAAAAAGAGATTGAAAGTGACCATTAACAATTTATAACCAACTCCTTTTAAATGAAAACAAACATTTATAAACAATCATTTTGGAAATTTAGGTGTAGTTTTCTCCAAACTGTTTCCTACTTTTTGTTGGGCCAAGTATTTTTAGAGTTCATGGAAAACTTTCACGGGCTCTTGTTCCATCAAACCACATTAGCCTGGAAGGAATCCACAGGTTCTCATCTTTGGTGGAAACAAAAGCACAACCTCTTTTCCAAAGCAAAATATCCTTAGACTCAAATTTTGAAGTCAAGATATTGCTCCCAGAATCAAATGTCTCTCTACAGTCAAAAAATTCAAAGAAAGTACAATAATATACATAATTCAGACTCTGTGTATATTCCATCTTTACATGGCTTATTTTTCTTTACTCCTTTAATCTATTACAGTCTGTAGTCTTTTGTTTTGTTTTGGTTTGGTTTGGTTTTGCAAGGTAGGGTTTACTATAGCTATGGAGCCTGTCCTGGAACTAGCACTTGTAGATCAGGCTGAACTTGAACTCACAGAGATTTGCCTGCCTCTCTCTGCCTAGTGCTGGGATTAAAGACACATGTGCCACCCCTGCCCAACTGTCTGTACTCTTTTATATTACTTTGACTGTCTCTTTAAAGGCTTTATTTTATTTTTTAAAGATATTTCTTTCTATAACTGTTTATACCCATTTTCTTTTTTTAAGCTGATGTACATTTTTAAAACATATTATGACCCATCTAGAGGTTTACTTCTGTCTGAATTGGTCTTTATTGCATAACGGTTATCCTTTCTTGATCACTGTTGTGAACTGCTAAGCAGGCATGACTAGGACCAGAGCAGTTGCTTTGACTGTTGCTTCCACCTTGCTTGGCTTTCCAATATGGCAGAGGTCCATTTACTGCCAGCTCTGGGAGCCATGTTTACCATCCCAACCCTAGGAAGCAGTTGGCCCATGCTGCCACCAAGTAACCTGCAGGACACTGCCCACACACCCCATTCAAGTGCTCCATAGAAGGACCTCCCTAAAGAGCCAGAGCCATTTGTGCCACCAGCATGAAGCAGGAAGCTGTCTCTTAAAGAAGCTTTCAGTTTTTGCTCCTAACTCTGAGTCAGGAAGCCTTCTCTTAAGTAACTGCCTCTGCTCACAGCCAACAAAAAGAGCCTGTCTGAAAATATCCAACCAAGAAGCTCTAATTGACTCCCATTATTTTGGGTCTAGAAGCCCTTTTTATTTTTTAAAGCTTTCTTAGGCTTTATGTGGCTGTTCTTGCCAAACGTTTGGGCGCCATTTATGAATGGAGACTGGACTTTTGTTTCTGGACTGCCCAGACCCAAATAATCACACAGAAACTATATTAACTACAACACTGTTTGGCCGATGACTCAGGCATATTTCTAGCTAGCTTTAACATCTTAATCCATATCTATTAATCTGTGTATTGTCACAAGGTTGTGGCTTATGGATAAGGTTCTGGTGTCTTTCTTCTTTGGTACCTATAAAACATCTGCCTGACTCTGTCTTTTTTCTGCCAGCATTCAGTTTAGTTTTCCTGCCTACCTATATTCTGCCCTGCCATAGGCCAAAGCAACTTCTTTATTAACCAATGGTAATAAAACACATTCATAGCATAAATAGGGAATCCCACATTAGTATTCTTAACTGCTGAGTCATATCTCTACTTTTTTTTTGTCTCAAGACTTAAGAAAAAGCTCATATATGGATATAAAATACCTACAGCGAACTGAGTATCTCATATATGTGCCATTCAGCAGAAAGGGTTCATCTATTGGCACCATACTTATAATGCTATTTTTTCCAAAATAGAGGGTGCCAGATAAATTTGTTCAATTAGAAAGAGTTCATTTAGAACTTAAAATTTATTAACCCAGTAATTGCTCCCTTCCCCAAATAGTCATATTTAAATTTTTACCTCACAGCCAGTTCTCTTTAAACATGTAACTGGGCACAAGAAATAAATATTCTAGTGAAGCTTCAAAATCCAAACAGAGAGAGTTACATCCAGGAAAGAGATTCTTAAAGAGGAGAAAATCTCATGTATCTAATTTATTCAAATGGCTTTAAACATTCAATGCCCTTGATGCCTTGCACCTGACCTCAAATTCCAAAGGGACAGGTCCTCGGGTTCCTAACCTGTCACCTCCTCTCTCTGATGTCGCTGAGTGACAGGCTTATGCATATGAGGGAGCCTAGACACATGAAGACACTTTATCCCTAGGACTTTGGCATGGAATTTTTGCTAATAGCGTTCTAAAAAGATGTAGACTCTGAAGGAGATAATTTGATACTACATTTTGGTGGTTTCAGAAAGGACTTATCCCTTTGATCAAATGACTTTATTTCTAAGTTTCATTATAAAGAAAAATAAGAGTTGTATATGGGGGTTTTAAATTCCCTATTTTGATTTACATGTATGTGTATGTGCCTATCTGTCCATCTGTGTGTGCACCATGTGCACATAAGGCCCATGAAGGCCAGAAAAAAAGGTACTGTTTCCTTTGAAACTGGAGTTACAGGTAGCTGTGAGTCGCTACATTTGGGTGCTGGGAACAGAATTCTGGTTCTCAGCAAAACAAGTAAATGTTCTTAACTATTGAGCCATCTCTCCAGCCTGTGCATGGGAGCTTTTCTTATGAGCAGTCCACTTTATCTTTACATATTGACTTAGTTACTTTTCTATTGTTGTGAAGAGATACCGTGGCCAAAGCAACTTATAAAAGAAAGTATTAAATTGGAGACTTACTTACAGTTTCAGAGGGTTAGTCCATGATCATTGTGGTAGAAAGCATGGTGATAGGCAGTCAAACATGGTACTAGAGAAGTAACTGAGAGCTTGCTGATCCCCAGACAGGAGACAGAGAGAAAAAATTGGCATAGCATGGACTTTTGAAACTTTGAAGTCTACCCCCAGTGACATACCCCTTGTATAAGGCCACACCTCCAAATCATTCCTAAACCATCTGTGAACTGGGAACCAAATATTAAAAAGTGCAACTCTTCTTAAAATATGTTTCTCTCAATTTCTCTCTCTCTCTCTTTCTCTCTCTCTGTCTCTGTGTATGTATTCCAAGGAATGACACCAAAAGATGAAGACCTCTATCCTCCAAACACACACACAAACACAGATCTNCATCCATCCATCCATCCATCCATCCATCCATCCATCTATCTATCTATCTATCATATATGTGTGTGTATATATATATATATAGAGAGAGAGAGAATGATAAGAGACACAAAAATTTTAGCATTACTGTCTAGTAATTGCTAAAGTTTTCTTTTCTTCACTTTTCAACATTTTCTAAATCTTTATGATAAATATGTTTTCCTTTCACACAAAGGAGTACACTTTAAAGCAAAGTTCTGTGCATCAGAAAATTAGGGGCACATTATGAGATTTGCGTTTCAACATGAATATGGTTGAAATGGTTCCTTTGGCATCTCCTGGAAAGTAAAAAAATATTACCAAGCAAAAACACTTTTGTACAATAAAAATTCCTTATTACAACAGCAGTTTACGTGACAATATGGACAGGGGAAATTCCACAAGTTCCCACCCCAAGATGAAAAACTACAGGTACTCAATGGTTACTGAGAGAGAGAGAGAGAGAGAGAGAGAGAGAGAGAGAAGCATTTAACTCCAGGCATAAGTTCATAAGTTCCCACACAGGCTGTCCAATCCTACTGCCAACCCAGGACACATGTATATACAAGCAACACTGAATGAACTCAGTAGGTTGTACACACACACACACACACACACACACCAAAAACAAAGAAGAAGAAGCTGTGAATTTGGGAGGGAGGGGGCACACAGGAAGAGAATGGAGGGAGAGGAAGGAGCAAGAATAATATAGATGTTTCACTCATGTATGAAGTCCTCAGTAAAGAAATGGATAGCAAAAGGCGTTGTTTAACATGATTTTTCATCACTTTGGATCCTAGGTACTGCATTATGACTTACTCCCTCCTGAGATCTCAAGGACAGACTGAGTTCTAGGCAGCACTAGCCTCAGGCTCTGGGAGGTGGCTGATTTCCTCTCCTGGAGCCTTCTCCTTAGCCTTTCCCAGCCAGGTGTCCTCTCAGATCCCTAATGTTACAGAACCTCCTCAGGGTGTCTCAGTATTTTGGGGCTTACCATTTTCTCAAGTTCTGTGAACACGGCTATTTATAGGGCAGGACTGTGAATCTCATTGGTTTCTCTGCATGGGAAGCACCATGCTAGGACTTGGGAAGACACGAAACTTGTCACGTAGCTCAGTTCTCACTGCAAAGCAACTGTGAAAAGGCTCAGCTTCTGCGGGGAATTGCTCTGGTCACCAGTTACAGACTCAAAAGCGTGTCAATTAGATTCCCTTGAATCAGATGTGACTGAGAAAGATTCTGAATGTCATAATGTATTCGTTTCTTTCATTATCAAAGAGTTTGTGGTGATTTGTTAAAGCTATAAACATGGAAAGAGAGAGTGGAAGGAAAAACAATCTCCTCACAAGAATCCTGGTGAAAGTCTCTCAAGAACACAGATGTTACCTTAGGGTCCCAGCTTTGCTCTACCACACAGGAGCTCCTCTATTCTAAGGTGATGGAATCCCATCTAGTCCACGAAAATGAAGGGTATCTCCACCCTAACCTCCTGAATCAGAAACCAGGAGCACAGAGGAAGGGGTGCAAACATGAGGGTGTGTTTTATCCAACCATCTTGGTGTTTGGGATGTACTTCAAAGGTTAAGATCCATCATCACCATCCTAAGGTCAAACACACACTGTTAGGCAATTAAAATATTGCTGCAAAGGCTGGGTGGAGATTTGACTCAGGGGTTAAGAGCACTTGTTGCTCTTACAGATGACCAGAATTCAGTTTCAGGCACACACATGGTGCCTAACAACCACCTGCAACTTCAGTTCCAGGGGATACAACATCCCCTTCTGATCCTGAGGGAACCAGACTCCCATGTGTGGTGGATGCAAGCAGAATACTGATACACATAAAATAAGTAAATCTAAATAACTTAGAATATTGTTGAATTCAAGGAGTCGAACAACACATTCTGTTCAATTTTTTTTCCTCTGGCCCAGATCCAGTCAAGGGTCACCTCCTGTGTTTCACTGTCATACTAACTGCTTTAGCCAGGTGTGAAACATCTGGAGGCTGATGGCACTGCCAGCGACAGATCTGTGGCAATACCTCCTAGTTTCAGAGAGGGCAAACTCCATCTGTTGAGAAACTCTGCTAGCTGGGTTTTGCTGTTGTTTCAACTGGATGAGACTAGCATCATCTGGGAAGAGGCAACTTCAATGGAAAAAGAATGACTTTATCATATTGGTCTATGGACAAGTCTGTGAGGCATTTTCTTGATTGATATGGAAGGGCCCAGCTCACAGCGGGCTGCTAGCCCTGAGCAGGTGATCCAGGGTATAAGCAAGCAAACTGAGCAAGTAAGAAGAGAGCTTGCAATAAGCAGTTTCCCTCCATGGTTTCTGCTTCATTCCTGCCTCCAGGTTCCTGCCACCTTGAGTCTCTGCCTGAACTTCCCTTCAGTAAGAACTACAGCTTTGCTGAAATAAGACCCTCCTCTCCAAGCTGCTTTTGGTCTATGTCTTTGTCCCAGCAATAGAAAGCAGACTGGGGCATGAGCAGAATCAGAAAGTTAGAGCAAGACTTTGTCCTGGACTCAGTAATGTTTCCTCCTCCCCCTCACACACCCGATAGGAACTTAAGGCTCCTAGATCTGGGTTGGAGCTCACATGTAGTTTCTAGACCTGGCACTGGAGTCAGATCCAACAGATATTTATAGAACACTCCCTCCAACAACTATATAATAAGTGTTCCTCACAGCCTGTGGGATACGCTCCAGAATAAACTATATAAAAAAAAAAACAGAATAAACGTACACGGGCATTAAATAACAATGGTCAGTCAACTGATAGATTAAGGAAGAATTTGAGAAGAAATTTTTAGCTTTTACATAAATGAAAAAGGAGACACAGTTCCAAAGCCTATGGGGTCCATTAAAAGCAGCAATAATGGGGAAGTTTGTAACAACAAACCTCAACATAGAAACAGAAAGCTCGCCAACAAACAACTTCAAAGAACTAGAAAGTCAAAGTTATTCAAATCAAAATTTGTAAGATGAAAGAGATGACTATAGTCAGAGATGACAAGATGTTATAAGTTAGGTGACAGAAATTCAGAAAATAGTTTAAGGTTATGGTGTTGAACTCTAGCCTGACAGATCTGATAACTTAGAAAAATGGGCCCTACATCAGCCCGTCTTAGCAGGGTAGAGTTGTGAAGAACTAGAACAGAGGAGCAGACTGATAGTTCTAGAACCCATGTCTCCTCTACAGCTGGCTGTCAGACATCTAAAGCAACAGCGATTCTGAGGGGAGGATGCTGTCCAAGCTTATCCCATAAGGCTGGCATTGCCCTGATACCCAAAGCAGGCAAAGATTAAACAACAGTGACAAAAAGTTGTCCTTGAAGAAGACAGATGCAAAAATCCTTAAAAAACACTGCAAACTGAAACCAACAGCACATTAAAACTGCTGTGTGCTGTGATCACGTGAGTTTCATCCTGGGGCAGGGGAGATGGTGCAGCGCATAAAGTTCGATAAGCCTGATGCACAGCACAGCAGTCGTCTCAACACATGGAGAAAGGTAGTAAATTAAATTAAGCATCCCTCCACAATCAAAACTGAAAAATCAGGCTTAGAAGAAAGGTACCTTAGGATAGTAATGGCCACATATCAGTCAGTGGGTGGCATCATTCTATGTGGGAAAAAATGGAGATCTTTTCAGATCTGGGTCACAACAAGGATGTTAGTGTTCAGCACTTTTATCAAAACAGGACTGGAAGTCCTAACTAGAACAACCAAGCAGGAGAAAGAAGCAGTGCTCATTGAGACTGGAAAAGAAAAAAAAAAGACTGCTGCTTTGTGGATGACCTGGTCTCTTTAAAAATAAAAGTGTGTGTGTGTGTGTGTGTGTGTGTGTGTGTGTGCATGCCCACACACTCATACTCACATTGTGCAGGCCCAGCAGTCAACCTCAAGTGTCATTCCTCAGGAACTTCATCATATAGTTTGAGACAGACTCTCTCACTGATCCTGGAGCTCACTGATTCAGCTAATTAGGCTGGTCAGCAATTCTGGCTCTGTTTCCCAATTGCTGGGACTGTAAGACATTCCAGACCTTTCATGTGGGTGCTGAAGATTGAACTCGGGTCCTCATGCTTGTGTGGGAAACACTTCACCAACGGAGCCAGTCATCTACCCAGCCCTTAGCATAATCTTATAAATAGGAAACCCTGAAGAAGTCACAAAACCCCTATTTGAGCTAATAACAATTAAAATAAGTTCAGTGTTTTCAGGATTCAAAATTAACATACAAAATTAGCAGAGCTGCTAAATACCAATAGTTAATATCTATAGAGAAATCAAGGAGGCAGTGCCATTTGCAATGACCACACAAATACATAGGATTAATATAACGAGTGATGAAAGATGTCTAAAATAAAAACACTGGAAACAGAATGCAAACACCTGAACACATGTGCACATGTATACAGAAACAACACACACACAAGAAATAATTTTTTTAAAGCCATGTGGTGGTGGCTCATGCCTTTAATCCCTGCATTCAGGAGGCAGAGGCAGGCAGATCTCTGTGAGTTCAAGGCCAGCCTGGTC
>LOEQ01001416.1:35077-46531 GCA_001685075.1 Bramus lutescens
AGCTTTCATTGGTTAATGAATAAAGAAACTGCCCTGGCCTGTTGATAGGGCAGAGCTTAGGTAGGTGGGGCAGATGGGACTGAATTCTGGGAGGAAGAAAGCAGAGTCAGAGAGACACCACAGATCTGCTGCCACAGAATAAGATATGCTGCCAAAACTTAGCTGGTAAGCCACTGCCATGTGGCTATACACAGATTAATAGAAATGTGTTAAATTAAGATGTAAGAGTTAGCCAGTAAGAAGTTAGAGCTAATGGGCCAAGCAGTGATTTAATTAATACAGTTCCTGTGTGGTTATTTTGGGGCTAAGCTAGCCAGGTGGCCAGGATGGACAAGCGGGCCTGCTCCTTGCAACAACAGAGCTTTAAAAATAAGTGCACTTATATATGTAAAGAAATAAATGGTAAAATTGAATATCTTTATGATAGAGAGCATTATCCATATGGAACAAGTACATTATCCATATGGAACAAACATCTGGAATTTTTTATTGATGAAAATTGACAAAGAAATGAACTGTATATATTGAGTAACTTTTTGTAGTTAAATAAAGTATTCGTTCACAGAAACATTTGAGAAAAATTATCCAGCATGTAGCACAGAGAGATGAAGAAAGGGGAACAGGAAAGAAAATCTAAGAGAAGGGAAATATCTCCTGAGACACTTCCATGGCTGTGTGAAAGCAATCCATAGACAGAATCATGTCAAAATAAATGGTGTAGTGCAACACTTGCTCTATGCACCATGTGCTACGGTAGGTACAATTTGAGAATTGGGCAAGGGCCTGGAGATTGAAACACACACACACACACACACACACACACACACATGTAACACCAAGAATTCCCTCTTTTTTAACTAATAAAAAAATTGTATTTACTTAGAAGCATTCAGAATGTCAACAAAACAGCTGCAATATTTTGGCAATTACAGAGTGGTATTCAGTTAACAGAACAACAATTATCTTCGTATAAGCTNAAAAAAATTGTATTTACTTAGAAGCATTCAGAATGTCAACAAAACAGCTGCAATATTTTGGCAATTACAGAGTGGTATTCAGTTAACAGAACAACAATTATCTTCGTATAAGCTGCATCAGAGACAACTGAAGATGAAAAAACAAACAAACAAAAAAAAACAAAAAACTACCATCCCCATATATAACTAATTTGTGCTGTGCACCAACAAGAACCTGCTTTAAATTTCCATGCCAATTTACAACCCCCAGACTGTACCAGGCAAGGTTAGTGGCTATTGAAAATACCACCAGGACAGGGCTATCTAAAGACACATTTGGTAGTGTGTTAACTATACAAAAAAAAGACACTGTACAGTTTAAAAACAAATCTTACACAGCCTTACATTTCATTTTTTTCTTTAAAAGGAGTGAGTTGTGTACAGGGGGGTTAAATGCAGACAAGAAAAAAAACTGCTAGAACCAACTTATTCATCATCATCTTCTTCCTCATCTTCATCTTCCTCTTCGTCTTCCTCATCCTCTTCCTCTTCCTTCTTTTTCTTGCTCTTTTCCACCTTGACCACACCCTTTTTTGCTGCATTGGGTTTTCCTTTAGCTCTGTAAGCAGCAATATCCTTTTCGTACTTCTTCAGCTTGGCAGCCTTCTTTCCATAGGGCTGCTTGTCATCTGCAGCAGTGTTGTTCCACATCTCTCCCAGTTTCTTTGCAGCATCACCAATGGATAAGCCAGGGTGCTCTCCTTTGATTTTGGGCGATACTCAGAACAGAACAAGAAGAAGGCCAAAGGAGGCCTCTTGGGTGCATTGGCCAGGAACTTGAAGAAAAACCAGAGGGGAATGGGGGGGATGTAGGTTTTCATTTCTCTTTCATAACAAGCCTTGTCAGCCTCGGGCATGTCTTCAAATTTCCCCTTTTCTTTAGCAGACATGGTCTTCCACCTTTCTGAGAACTTCTTGGAGAACTCTGAGAAGTTGACAGAAGCATCCGGGTGCTTCTTCTTGTGTTCCTCCTGGCAAGTTTGCACAAAGAATGCATATGAGGACATTTTGCCTCTCGGCTTCTTATGATCTCCTTTGCCCATGTTTAGTTGATTTTCGTCTGCAAGGCACAGAGTCGCCCAGTGCCCGTCTGGCTCTCACTTGCCCAGGCAGTGTCTCTATGGAGCTCAATGTATTTCAATCAGAATTCCCTCTTTATTATGTTCTAGGGCAACTTATGTAGGGTCTCCTTGACTAATGGCCATGCCCTAACTCTCAGCTGCAAGCCCACCAGAAACCACTCCCTTGCTATCAAGAACTCCTGTGGGTCTCGTGTTCAGAGCAGCTCCTAAACAAGTTGTTTGCTCAGAGCAGCTGCAATCATAGGAAAACAAGTTGTTTACTGCAGCAGGTAGGCGGTCACAGGAAATTTGGGGTGTTGAGGTCCACAGTCCCCAACAAAATAGTTTTTAATTTTTTCCAATATTAAAATTGGCTGTGCATCTGTAGAGACAAATAGTATACCTGAAAAGGATAAGCAAAATAAATATAAAGCCAATTTGTTCAAAAAATACAGATGCCATAGATATTGGAAAGATCTTAAAAGCTACTCATGAGACTCTATTTGTAAATGAATGGAGGGTGTAGATTTCTCCCTAATAATGGGTGTCAGAAACAAAGATAAAACATCCTCAAACTACTTCTGGGAAAGAGGACTTCTAGAATTCTACATCAAGTTAAATGAGTACTCAAGAGGAAGGGCTACATAGAAATTACTTTAAACTTTTATTGGATTTGTTCAGTGACAATTTTACACATGTAGAAATATTGTTATAATGAACTTCTTCTCCACAAGACCATCCTCAAATAAATGGATGAGCACTAGTAAGGCATTAACTGAAGTCAGAGAAAAGAAGTGAGAAGCAAATATCAGTAGTTAAATAAAGACATCTGTAAAGCACAGCAGCATACATGATAATGGTTCTATATCAGCACATGCTAGAGAAAGTGTCTAAAGCAGTGGTTCTCAACACTTCTAATGCTGTGACCCTTTAGCATACTTCTTCATGTTGTATTGGTTCCTAACTATAAAATTATTTTAGTTGATAGTTCATGACTGTAATTGGGCAGCTGTTATGAATTGTAATGTAAATATCTGTGTTTTCTGATGGTCTTAGGCAACCCCTATGAAAGTATCATTCAACCCAAAAGGGGTCACAACCTCCAGGTTGAAAACCACTGGTTTAAAGAAAGGTAGAATTATATTTTACTGATTATACAGTTATTTGCATAAGAATTGCTCATATATCTGATTGCTTAGTCATCAGGAAGTGGCTCTATTTGGGAAGGATTAGAAGGATCAGGAAGTGTGTCCTTGTTGAAGTAGGTGTATCCTTGCTAGAGGAAGTGTGCAATTAGGGGTAGATTTTGAGGTTTCCGAAGCCCATACCAGGCCAAAGCATGTCTATCTCTCCTTCCATTTGCCTATGGATCAGGATGCAGCTCTCAGCTACTGCAACAGTAACTGCCTTTACACCTCCATGTTCCCTACCGTGATGATAGTGAACTAAACCCCTGAAACTGTGAGAAAGCCCCAACTAAATGCTTTCTTTTAAGAGAGTTGCCTTGGTCATGGTGCTTCTTCACAGCAATAGGACAAGTGACTACGAGATAGATTTTCTTTGGGGCATCAAAGACTTTTTCTTTTTAATAGTGCAAATATCTGTGGAGTTTTGCTGATGTTGTCATAGATATTCTTTCATCCTTGTACTTTGCTCATAATAGCTTCCCCATTGCTCTTGCTTGTCACACACCCCTTCTCCTAATGGTCTCCTCCCATGCCCAATATAGTTCCCCTTCTGCAGTCATTAGAAAGATAAGTAGATAGACAGACAAGCAGATAGACAATATAGATGATTGATTCCACATATGAGACACCATTACTGTCTTTTTTTCTTCTTTTCTACAGAAACCAGGCAGAAATACATTCAGTCTTATGCTGGAAAGATCAAATGGAAGAGGATGGTGGGGGTCAGTATCCTGGAGGGGGAGCCAGGTACCTACTAGGAACTGTGTGGAGAGGGTGTCTTTTACAGCCGGGTGAGCAAAACAGGGAGCTGGGGAAAAATCGATCTGGGTGTTTCTCCCTTCTGTTCTTCAGAAACTTTCCAGCATTTTCTGATGTATAAAAAATGAAGCACAGAGGCAGACAGACTCCATTTCACAGGCTGAGATAGCCCTATTTGAACAGAAGAGCCCCCAACCTTTCTCTAAGGTGAAGGTTGCATACACATAGAGGGGCCAAGGGACAGGCATACGTACATACACACTTACATGTATAGCACCAGGAAGTTACATTTGTGTGTGTGTGTGTGTGTGTGTGTGTGTGTGTGTGTATGGTTTGACTAGAAGCAGGCTGGGTTGGTTTTGATAACCAAGCATATTGTTTCTGTGGGTGGACCATAAGAGTCAGGATGGGGCTGACCTTTATGGGTAGGGGCTATTGCTTCATCAACCTGACACAATTCCTCATGACCTAAGGCTATTACCCTATACCCATGACCCAACTTAGTACAATCAGGGGGCAAAGGACACAAACTGCCTTGTGGGTAGGGCATAAAAAGAAAGCAATGGATTTGCAAAAAGAAAATAATTGCCATTAAGAAGTCAGGGGTTGGCGAGAGCTTGAGGGAGCGACGGCTCAGTTGGTAAAGTGATGGCTGTGCAGGCATGAGGACCCCAGCTTGATCTCCCATAAGCCATAGGAAAGAACAGCTCAGTGAGCAGGGGTTACATAATACCACCCCTGGGGAGATGGAGACAGGAGGATCCCTATCTCATTGAATAACCAGCCAAGTGTGTCCGTGAACTCTAGGTTCAGTGAGAGACCGTATCGCAAAAAAAAAAAAGNTATCGCAAAAAAAAAAAGGTAAAGAGTGATTGAGGAGGACATTAGAGGCTGACCTCAGACCCCACATGCATGAATGTAGAGGTGCACACACCCCAAACAAGTCAAAAGAAGGAGCGGATGGAATATGAGAACTCAGAATTAAAGGAAAACTTTGCTTATAGTCAGTATTGAAGGGGCTTGGGCCTCAAATGTTTGCTATCTGTGGAGACCAACAGGCTCTTGAGCACCCTATTTCTCACAAGAAGTCCAGACCCTGTTATAGAGGGGACATGCTGAAGTCATTCTCAGAGCTCTCAACTCATAGTGGAAGAAGCCATGATCACCAGAGAAGTGGGGGGAGAAGGGCTGGGCCGATCTTTAAAAAAATATATCTATTTTCTCTTTAGTTATGCATATGTGTGTATGTTTCCCTCTAGTTGTTTGCATATGAGTTCAGGTTCTCTCAGAGGGCAGAAGAGGACACTGGATTCCAGAGCTGGGATTCCAAGCATATGTAAGATGTCCAGTGTAGGTGTGGGAACCAAACCTGAACCTTTTGGAAGAGCTACAAATACAAACTCAACTCCTGAGCCATCATCCCAGCCCCAGTCATGCCTTTCTTGGGCAGTGACTATAAAATTGGCCATGTTTTAAAGAATCTCAAATTCATGTAAATAACACCTTCTGGTGGCTGGAGAAATGGGCACTCTGTGGGAAGAGCTGACAAACTAACATTCAAGCCATCCCGTACCTCATCTATCTTGTTGGAAACTGTCGCTCCACTTCCTGCTCCTGGGGGTCCTTCAGAGTCAACTGTCCCTTCCTCATCTCATGTCCTAGATGGAGAAGAATTCTATCAGTTGGCGGTGGTGGCGAATTATCAGCTAGATGGGAAAAGCCACGCGAAGAGATAGGTAGGCGATTAGACCATCTTTCCCCAGCTACTAAACCTGCTTAATTCATCTCTCTAATTCTCAGGAGTAGAGCAGTTTGCATTCAGTATTAACTAAGAGAAAGAGCTGCCAACACAAGCCTTTATTAGTGTTTGCCCCTACAAAGGCAGATGGAATACAGTAAATATTTAAAGACGGAAGCACAAAATGGACAAATGTTCAAAAGGGTTGTGTTTGTTCTCTGGATCTCATTAAAGAAAAAGATTAAATCCAAAGTAAAATGTACAACTTATGTTTAAGGGTTCCTTAACATTATAATAAAAATTATTTTTAAAATTCTGCATTTAAAAATGTTCAGACCTATTAAAATATAGACAAGTAGTGTAATAAACTGAGTGTTTTTATTTGCATTCATCAGATGTTACCTTTTGAGGAGATGGGTTCGTGCTGGGCTTCATTGAGAGACCCAGTGTCCAAGAATAAGGCTGAACAACATCTGAGGATGGTTCCCAACATCAGTGGCAGTGAAGACAGTGTGTACTTCTCCCATTTTTATTTTAGAGAAAACGCTCTGAGAGTGTTGCTGCTTGGTGTAATGTTGGATGCTGTCATGCTTCATGTTTGTTGTCCAGATGTGTTCTGTTTGTTTCTTCGGGGATTTTCCTCATGAAGGGATATTGAATTTTTACAAAGTCTTTTTTCTTGATCTTTTGAGATGACCATGTGATTTGCATTTTTTGTGTATGTTGAACATTTCTCTCATTCTCTATTTGAAAACAACTTGGCCAAAGTGTGCAATGTGCAATCTTTTGGGTAGGCCACATGTGTCTAGAAATTTATCCATTTCTGGCTGGGAGGAGATGGCACAGCACTCGAGAGGTAGAGACAGGTGAATCCCTGTGAGTTTGAGGCCAGTCTGGTCTACGGAGCAAGTTCCAAGACAGGCTCCAAAGCTACAGAGCTTCCTGCTGTGTGTTTATAAGGTATTCTCTATTTTTCCACTGGATTTTGGTGGTCACTGTTTGGTCTCTAATATTACTAATTTGGTTCTTTTCTTTGTGTTAGTTTGTGTAAGGGTTTGAAACAATTGTTTCTTTCATGAATCCATCATATTATTATTTTATTCTCTATTTCATTAATACAATGTGTGTGTAAATGTTCGTGAGTGTGTAATGCACACCACACACAGGAAGGCCAGAAGATGGTGTGCGGCCCTTTAGAGTTGGAATTATAGATATTTGGGGGTTCCCAGCTTGTTATATGAATTCTAGGACCCAGACCCTCACTGCTGGGTAGCAAGCCCTGCAAACCTTGAGCCAGCAGGGCAGGGAAACTCCAGGGTCAAGACCAGGTTGGGCCACAGGGCAAATTCTAGGCTACCCTTTGCTGCATAACTGTCTTCTTTGTCTTTAGTTTGTGTCTCACCTCTTTCTCCACCAAGATACTTAGGTTTGGCCTTTTGATTGTGTCTCAGAATTCTGGAAAGCTGAGGCCATGATTGCTTTTTTATTTTCATTGATTGCAGTAGTTAGCACAGGCCACATGGCTACCATCACTGTGCAGACTTGTATCTCCAGTCATAAGCAGTGTCTTGAGAGACTTTCTACTGGTGTTGCCTTCTGGACCGAGTGACATTTCTTTGTTTGTTAAAACATCTAGCAGTTTATATAATATACTAGACATTATGGGTAATGAACTTGAGATTCTGGTTTTTTTTCCTCATGAGGAATGTTTATGTTTTTTTGGTTGTCAGTTAAATAGTTGTATGGATTTGGTTTTATGCTTAGGGCAAATCTATGAGATATCTAAGATGTGACTCTTAGCCTTGTGGGACAAGAGTCAACTCTCCAATTCTGATTTCCCTGTGGGTCTTGTTAAGACCCCTTTTTATGAATCATTAGGGAAGGTGCAGAGATAGTTTTTCATTCTATTGAGGATCAGAAAATCATGGCCTGTCAGTAAATTTAACCTAAGTAGGATTTATTGGAGAAAGCTCTGTTTTTTAATAATCTGTATAATTTCACACGAAAATTGCATAAACGAATACTTGCAGCAGACAGTTTATGGCCTTCCACATATAACCAATCAGCATCGGAGCCTTCTGGAGATGTTCACCCACTGCTTTTAGGACATTGCTCTGTCACAAATGAAAGTGAGGCTCCACAAGCCTGTCTGCTCCTCAGTGCGGTCTTTCTCTTCCCTGCTTTCCCCTCTGCTCTGTGAAGTAGATTGCCACTCCGCTGAGTCACAAGGACTGGCGAGAGGAGAATACGCTTATACTGCTGCCGTCCCATAGCTGGTGGGAGCCTCTCTTTAAGCCATCCTGACTGCCAGCCTACCAGGAAGTTTCCCCTCCTCCCTGGCCTCTGTTCTGCTTGAAGCCTCTGAAGCAAGACAATCTGGTCAATGTTGGCCCTCTTTGTCTTTATGAGCTGAAGGACTGGAATACTCCGGGAGGAAAAGGCCATCTCTGAACCTCTTGTTCTTCCCAGGATCCCTGTGTTCAGTTTCTCATCTCCAGGTCTTGATGTTTTTCCCTTGTCATATATTCTTTCCATTGGAGAGAAAAGGACCCTCAACATTACTGAGATATATACCCCAAAAGGTTAAGTCCCCCATAAGTCTAAGAAACTGTTTGCTCCAAGAGAAGCAGCTGACTTAAAATTTTAAACAGGAAAAGAAACTGCCGGACCTCCCAGTTTGCAGAATGTTCATTTATTTGTTCAAGAAATGTTTATCAAGAACCTGCTATGTTGCAGATGCTCACCTATGCCAAGGAGGAAGGGAGCTGGGGGTGCAGACAGACATTCAGCATGTGATTCCATAAGTAGATGCCTAGTGAGGAATCATCCTACCAGCTTTAAGGGACAACCCAGGTGGTATGGAGGGCACAGTGGGACCCCGACAGACACACTCAAGTGCTCCTGGACTGATTAATCCCTCCTTCACACAGCCTTCAGCACTCCTTGAGAGTAGTTTAGGATTAGCTTTCAGTGGCGTTTTGCTCATGTATTTATCTTCTGCCCAGGGCATCCACAACGAGTATGATAAACCAACGCTAACGGTGAGGGGTAAGGGACATATAGATAAATGCTTCAGTAGCATCTAGATTTTCACCCGATAAAAAGCCTGTGTAACCCTCCATTTAGGCAGAAACAAAGTGAGAAGCCTGTATCAGGCATGAAGTATTTCTCCCATAGAATAAGCAGAGAATTCTGAAGAAGGTTCGAAAATGTGCTTCGGAAGAAAGAAGGCTAAAGGTGAACTTTGATCTCATTTCACGAAATCAAAACAAGTGCCGAGGACAAATCACATCACATCTCATCAAAATGAAATAAAGCGGAGTGGAGGTGTTGCCCCTTGATTCTAAGAATCCTTGCTCTTTAATGTGGGAAGGATCTGAGACATCTGAACTCTGCCTTCTTGTGAAAAGGACAAAACACAATCAAATAAAACCCCAAAACAAGCCCCGGGAGCAAACAGCTCCCTAGTGAGCGCAGCAGCAGAGTGGAGATCCCAGCATTCCTACCTCTAGTATCTGAGTCCCAGGCACCAGCTCTAAGGGTGTCATGGAGTTCTGTCACCTGAGAGTCAGTAGGCAAATGCTTCCTTTGTAATGGATTTTAAAGCAATCCCTCCTGGCATGGTGGTGCACACTTTTACTCCATCCCAGCGTACTGAAGACAGAGGCAAATTCTGCTACCAGAAGAATTATAGACTGGGTCAAAACCATGACATTTCATTAGGAGCTGGCAATGGGGATAGGTGGTGGGTGGTGAGAAACCTACAAGCAAGAAGTAATGCCAAAACTTGCAACAGTGTAGGTTCCAGAGGCAAGACCCCATATCATCCTCGGTGAGGCCCTCAGGTTTAGGGGCATAAGGGAAACCAACCTGATGGCTCTAGTAAGGGGCACAGTGCTAACTGCCCAGCTCCTATCCCCCCACTTCTCCACCAGTTGCCTCATGTCCTCTCCAGACCTTCCCATGCCCTCCCTTCCCATCCTTGCTTGGTCTCTCCCAGTGCCATGCATCAGATCCCATCTACACTGAAGGATGGGTGGCCCACTGGAGGACCACCTGCTGCTTGCTCTCAGTGTCTGCCAGTCTCCAAGGGCAGAGCCTCCGTTTCCTTTTGGCTCGAATCTTGCTGTTTTTTTTCTTCTTTTTTTCTGATGGCCATTCTCCACGTTGAGATAATTAGCTCCTGTAGGCTATCCTTGCCTTCTTTTCTTGATGTGCAGTCCTTGAGTCTCTTTTCCGGCTGCTCTGTCCTTCGAGCTCTGTACCGCCATGAGGAGGCATTTCATCAAGGGGTGGGGCAGAGGCCAGATTTTATTTTTTTAAGTTTTGTTTACCTAAAACAAATGGAAAATTCATACCATATTTGCAAATAAAGTATGAAATTGATCCATTTCCTCAAAAGTCATATTTATCGATCTTCAGGAACTCTACTTAGTATCAGTTAGAGTCTTGCTAAATATTTGAATTATAAACAAAAATTGACTATCTCCAGCCTTTAAAATCTGCAATGCTAAGGTGCTGTGTGTGTTCGTTATGAACAAAACTCAAGAGCTCTCTTTGAAACTCTGACAGTGGCTACTTAGAGGACCCAGTAGCCTCTGGAAAGCAGGATTCAGTATAGGAACCAAGAACAGGAAGAAAGTCTGGGAGCTAAACAGGTGAAAACTAGGTTCCCCATGTGACAATCACCACACAGAGCCCTTGTCCCTATCCCCGGCCTTTGATTTGTTTTGAGAAAAAGTCTCAGGTAGTTCAGGCTGGCATGGAACTTTGTGTATATCTGATGAATGGCCTTAAATTTTTGATCTTTCTGCCTCCAACTCCCTAGTGCTGGGATTGCTGGTATGCCCCTCCATACCTCGAGTGTGCAGAACGGGATCAAACCCAGGGCTTCATGCATGCTAACAAGCACTCTGCTACCCAAGCTACATGCATAGCCTTTCTGTTATTTCTGCCTCATGGAGTGGTCAAAGTTTGTTTTTGGGAAAACCGGGCAGACATGTCTCAGGGACTCGTGTGTGAGTAGGCTGAAAAAGAAAGGTTCTGTGATGAAAGATAGGCTAAAACTTTAGCTTCTCACTGAAGGCTCTTAGATCCCCTTCTAATCCCAATTCCAGAGTGTCACCGACAGAGACACTGACTCCCACCACAAAGCAGGGAAGGAGAGAAATCTCTCCAGGAGAAAATCTCAATGAAAGTCTCAAAGGAAGGACATTTTGAGCGCAGTTTCAAGCATCCCAATGTAAATGTCTTCAACATAGTGACTTCAAATAGTCAAGCAGAGTTAAGTGCCGTAGAGGGAGCAGTGGGCCGCTTCCTGCAGCCCGGCTCCCAGCCACCTGGCTAGCTAGCTTATACCCCAAAATAATTACACAGAAACTGTATTCATTTAAACACTGCCTGGCCCATTAGCTCTAGCCTCTTACTGGCTAATTCTCACATCTTGCTTTAACCTCTATCTAGTAATCTATGTATCACCACAGGGTCATGGCTTACTAGGAAGATTCTAACCTAGGTCCATCTCAGGCTGGAGCTTCATGGCACCTGACTCTGCTTTTCTTTCTCCCAGCATTCTGTTCTGTCTACTCCACCAATCTAAGGGCTGGCCTATCAAACAGCCAAGGCAGTTTCTTTATTTGACCAATGAAAGTAACATATAGACAAATGACCCTCCTACATCATTTCCCCTTTTT
>LOEQ01001416.1:48476-67939 GCA_001685075.1 Bramus lutescens
TGTGTGTGTGTGTGTGTGTGAGTCTGAGAGAGAGAGAGACAGAGACAAACACATAGATTTATCTGTATGGAACATGCTGTTTGTGATAGTTAATTTTAATTGTCACCATTATGCAACCTAGTGTCACCTGAGACAGAAGCCCTGGTGAGGGATGGTCTACACCACACCGGCCTATGCATATGTCCTGGGATGTGAAAGTCTGGGGTATCCTGATGGCCTTGATTGATGTGGGCAAATCCTACATCAATGCTAAATGTGGGAAGCACCATTTGATAGCATCCTAGATAAAAGGACATAGAAGGAAATCTTTGCTTTTTTTTTTTGCTGGCTTTTGAATTCTTCTCTGTTGCTGCTGGTGATTACTTCACTGAAGGAAGACTGTGGAACACCCAGACTTATGGACCTGGCCCGTACTGAGTTCCTGGCCTCTCTCTAATGAGGCAGCTATTGCTGGACCATTCTCATTCTATCACGAGAGCCAAACTAGCAGATACCTCTTTAATATGTGGATCCTGTTAGCTCTGTTCCCCTAGATAACCCTAATGCATGTATGTACATGTGTATATGTCCTAGGAAAAGCAAATACAAAGTTCTCCCCCCCACACCCTCTTTATCTTTATATAAGATAGTCTGTACAGGACAAAATCAAACTTGCTCTGTTTTATTTGCCCAACCTGGAGCTGGTGGGTTGTTAGAAGCTTATCCGCACTGGGAAGGAATCCCTCCTCTGTTCTGTCCCTCAGTCTAGACATTTAATAAAACCAGGGAAATATCCGTTTAGATATCTGGGAAAGCCATTACGCAGCCAAGTTGACACATAGCACTGTCAGCGTCATCATGCATTTGTATGGGAGCAGTCAGGGTAAGGCAGCAGCTGCTGGTGTTCAATCTTCTCGAAGGCATGAAAAGTTAAGGCCGAGAAAATCTGGCTTTAGCAAGGAGCATGCTTGTGCTTACCAGCATTAAAAATCAATTTCACACCCGATAAATAAGGACATCCAATCTGATTTCAATGTCGAGATTTGCATGAGACCTCTCTTTTGAAGGCCACATCTATTTCTCAAAGGTAGGGATCACCATGTCTTGCTTTCTCAACAGTAGTTCACTTGGAAGAAGGAATACGGAAAGGCGGAAAGAACACAGACTTTGGAGCCAGGAGCGCCTGGGCTGTCATTTGAACTGGGCCAGGCATGTGCTGTATAACACCAATGAGTAATTGTCACCTGATTTTCCCAGCTGTGAAATGTAAATCGCATTAGTGGTAGATAACTCAAGGATAGCTGGAGTATTAAAGGAGACAATGCATGCCTTTATCAGTGTTTTAATGTCATAAATGGTGAACAATGTCCCTAAGCACTTGTCTGCATAGCATCTCACTTGTAGTGCACATCTGTGTGTGTGTGTGTGTGTATCATTCAATATGTTGCTGAACTAATAAATCTAATAATGAATTCCGGTAGTGAGTTCTCTCCTCTCTAGGAAAGCCAGTACATTTAATACCCAGCTGACTAAGTGGCTGAGGATGACCTTGAAGCCCTGATCTTTCTGCTGCTACCTCCCAGTGTCCAGACAACAGGCATGCACCGCCACACCTCCGTCATGCCGTGCTGAAGAACTATTCTAGGACTTTGGGAACTCTAGGAAGACCCTCTACCAACTGAGTCTATCTCTCCTCCAGGCTGCTTTCTGTTCTTTCTGCCACTAACACCCAAGCCCAGGCACAGGGTAAGTAGCGCTGGCCATGGGGTCGTGGACACCTTGTGCTTGCTGCCTTCTTTCATTTGTATGTGGGAGTGGAGCTGTGGGGTCATTAGGTAGCTTTACATCTGACTCTTGGACAAGCTGCTGGCATGTTCTCCAGTGGTGACATAGTTTTGCCCTCGGGCTGAGGCTCCATTCCCCACAGTCTCATGAATGCCTGCTATTCTGTTTTTTTACAATTACAGTCTACATGCTGTGTCCACACGTGTGAAGTGGCATAGCCTTGCGATTTTCATTTGTTCGTAAGTAATAATGCTAAGTGTTTCTTAATGTGCTTATTGACTGTCTGTGTGCAATATTTAAGAAAGAAGGGTAGAAAATTTTGCCTTCCTTAACATAGTGTCCTGTCCTTTTGCTTTAAGTGTTAAGAGCCGTTTGTTTATTCTGTGATTAATTTTATTTATAAATTCTGGATAGATTATTTGTATTCAATTGTTTTTGATTCTTTGGGAATTTCAATTATGCACCCCAAGCCTACTCATCTTCCATGTCAGCCCTCCACCCTTTCAGCCTCCCCAAAAGAAAATAAAACAAACAAATATGCAAAAGCAAGCAAGCAAACAAACAAAAACCCAAGAAAAACGTTTCGCTCTTCTGTCTTTCCCACCTCTCCATCACACCTGCATTTGTCATAGTGGCCTTGGAGCTCTGGGATGTCACACAGTGTACTGTGTTCAAACAGCTTTACCTGCAAATATTTGTTGCAGTGAGTTATTGGTCTGGTTCAGGCCCTCTGGCTTCTGGCACACCATCAATACTAGACCTTCAGGAAACTCCTCTTGGATATCCCACTGTTACCTTGAGACGTGGAGATCCTGCAGCTACGGTTCTGAGAGACTGGTCCATTCGTATGCTCTAGCTGAACTGGTCAGTCTGGGCTTCTACCTGGACTGTCCCCCTCAGATAAGGCCCTCCTTAGGCCTTGCCATAGGGAGCCAGTTCTCTCACAGTGCCAGCTGAAGTAGACCCAGACATGGTCCTCAGCAGCACCCCAGGCCCAGATGTCACCCAGGGCACTGAGATCAGTATGGTCCTGGTGATAGAATGACTCTCAGACATCAATGCGGCCTCAGGTCCAGACCCTGGCCATCCCTGTGGCCTTTGATGATAACACAGACCATGGACATCAACACAGACCCTAGCTGCAATAGGGCCACGGACCCACACATGGCCCTTGCCAGCAGTACAGGCCCAGACATCACGTGCCCCACTTGGCAGCTTAGGTCACTGTATCAGTCTGTCATTCACCACCTTTGCATCTCGAGTTCCCCTTCTCGCCACAGTGCACAAACCACTCCACTTCTCCTCTCCCATTTCCCCGCCACACAGCTGTTCATCGTCGTGGTGCCTGCCTGCCTGGGGCACTGGGCAGTGGGTGGGCCTGGGGCTGTCTTCTGTGGGGCTTGGGCTGGATAGACCCTTCTTAATTACACTGCTTTCGAATGTTCTCTCTCTTTCTGCGGGCCATATTTTCTCTTTCTTCAGAGCATCCTTAAGAGAGCTCAAGAGAGTATGCAAGGTTTTAACTTTAATAAGGCTCAGTAATTCTGTTTGCTTTCTTAGGCTTTAAGTGCCAGAACTAAAAAAGAAAACAAAAAAGAGGACGAATCTAAGCTCATGACTAATCCAAGCCAAGTTTCTTCTAAGCATTTTCGTTGAGTCTTATTGAGGGTTCAGCTTTATTCTTTCACACGCAGACAGCCAGTTGTTCCTACACCATTGGCTGAGAAGAACATATTTCTCCACTGAAACTGTTTAGACATTTTTAGACATCAATGGCCGTGTGTGTACGATGGCTTATTTTTGGGCTCTCAGGTTTTTTCCCCATTTCTATGTTTGTGTGGTCTGCCTCTGTGTATATACATGCTTGCGTATATGTGTGCGTGGAGGCCAGAGGTTGACAGCGAGAGTCATCCTTGATCCCTCATCTACCTTATTCGTTGGCAGGTCCTCTCAACGAAACCCAGAGCTTGCCAATACATTTCCCTAGCCAGCTCGCTCCGGCCTATCTCCGCCTTCCTAGGGTGCAAGTGCAGCGGCTGCCATGTCCACCTGGCATTTGAGTGGGTTCCAGAGATCTGGCCGCGGATATCCAGCCATGTCCAGCATGTGCCTCAGCCATGGGCTGTGTCCTTAGCCAAGACTCTCTGTTTTATTGTGCTGTTGTAAATGTCTGTCCTTCCTCGGCTGTCACACTGTCTTTGCTACCATGGCTCTTCACTGAGTTTGTTAACTGGAGACCATAACTCTTTCTACTTTGTTAAGATTGATCTGCTTGCTTGGATCCCTCCCGGCTTCATATGATCGTTAGGGACAGCTTGTCAATTTATTCTCCCCCATACCCACACCCCCAAATAAAGAAAAGAAAGAAGGCAAAGGAGGTTGGGATTCCGGTGGGAACTGCGCTGGCTCTGTAGGTGGGTTTGTGGGCTGTTTCCATCCTAGCTAAATGAGCTCATGCTGAGCTGGGAGGGAAGGGAATGCCCCAGACTTGCACTTTCTTTATCAAGACATTAGATTTTCTTGAACAAATGTTCCTCCATTTTTATAGGCCCCAAAGACAGTTTCCAGAGACTTAAACATTTGTAGGAAGTTTTCAACAATTCCTGCTGTTTCTACAGAGCAGAATCTGCGGGGCTGCTGATGTTGCAATCTGGGGAGTCTTGAAAAGGCTTTTGTTAAGAACAACAGTGAGACATGTTTCATATTTCAGGTATTTCACAAGGGCCACAGAGAAGGAAAACTACCAGTGAAACAATCACTGGAAAAGCGAATTACGTGGAGGATTTGAGGCAAATTGTGGACTCACACTTCATATTGTATTTCTAAAAATATGTAGGCTCATTTTATTAGCACATCTCTGTTACTCCAGGAACCTTGGGGTATCATTAGACCAGATTGTTATAATAGCATCAGGCAACATTTGTTTGCCACTTAACACTGTTAAGTTTTCATTTGCATAATCTTGTAGTAGTTGGATGGGGATAAACTTGCTCATGATGGAGCTGCTGGGGTCTTGTCATCTCCGCCTTAACTCTCCTCTCTGTCTCTGTTTTGCATGAAGAATCTAGGGAAGTGAATTTAAGCCCTGCCAGTGGAGAAATGTTTAGGCTTTAATCCACTCATTTATTTTTCCTTCAGAAAGCCATCCGTTTCTTCACATCTATTAAGGGTATAGAATATGCACAATGGACTATGCATTATTTATTCACGTTGTACTTTGTTTCGAAAAGAATATAAGGTACATTTCAAAAAATCCATTCAGCAAGAGAAGATAAATAAAAATGAGAAAGAGACAAAGAGGTATGTCAGTGTTGAGAAATAGGATGGTGCTCCTGGGACTTCTGGTTACGCCACAGATAGCCGCATTGCCAGGGAAATTCCTCCGCCCTGCACAAACATTCTCTAGCACCAGCAGTCATCCCTGGCTTCTTCCAACGCACCAAGCCATTTATGAGCATTTATTCTTACAGAAGCCCTATATGCTAATTTAGTATGATTTTTGGTTATATTATAGAACAAGACTGAAGTACAACAGCCCCAAGTAACTTGCCCAGGCCACTGAAGTGGTCATTTGATGAGATTTGGACTCAAAAGATCACTAACCCAGAACCAGATCCTTCAACAGAAGCCCCCAAATATATGTGCATGCCAAAATATGTGCTATTAGCCAAATTTTGCAAGTCTTAGTAACAAAAGAAATATTATCATTTATTTAACTAACATATCTTGTACATTAACTAAACCGTTTCCTTATCAACCTTTCAAATATGAGTCCATATTAGAAACAGTACCTCTATACAGGTACTGCCCTGTAGGCCTGGCGTGTCAGGGAAATGTGCATTGGAAGAAGGTGACAGGAGGGTCGGTGTTATTGGGGAGCACTGTCGTTTTTAAACAGGGCTTGAGAACAGATCTCAGTGAGAATGAGGCCTGGAAGAGAGAGCCTCATGTCCAGCTAAGGAAAACATATTTTAGGGAGGAGGAATCATACAACCTGGGTAAAAGGCTGCCTCAGGAGGCACTTGGTGGATCTGAGGCACAACGAATCAAATAAGAGCAAGAGAAACACTGAGAGTAGCAAAATAATGGACGCTTTGAGGTCTGGTTTTCATTACTAGCTTTAAAGCAATTAGTGAATCACAACTTTGGGTTTATCTGTGAGGGTCTCCATGGAGAGTTAACTAGAGAGGAGAGAGCCACCCTGCATGTGGATGGGACTAACAACACACAGGTTGGCACCTCAAATATGTAAAAGGGGGAAAGGAGAGAGCCAGTTTAATAGGGAATTCCCTTTGCTCTGCTTTCCCATCCTCCAGGATGTGAGCAGGAAGCTTCCTGCCGCTGCTGCCGTAACTAAGAGATCCTTCTGTGGGTTTGTCTTCTCCACCATGGCTGGAGCTCCTCAACAATGAGCTGACATAACCCTTTCCTTCCTTACGTCACATCTCGCCATGAAATTGGTCTCAATGGTGAGAAAATGAATAAACACAGACCTGGGATAATGCTGTCTCTTACTGGAAAAACCATGCCATGATGACAGGTTCAGATTTTGGTGTTTATTGTGAGTGGAATCAAGACTTTGGCAATGAGTGATATGACATGTCTCGTATTTTGAAATGATTTCTAGTTGATGTGCTGAAAGTGATTTTTAAGAAGGAAGAGGGGACCAGAGAAATTCGGTAGGAAGTTACATCAGTTTTCCTGGGACAGGGAGTGTATTTAAGCCCACAATGTGACAGTAGCATTAATGAGAACACACGATATAGCATTGAAGTACGTTCTGTAAGAATTTGTTGCCTTAGAGATAGGGTGAGACAGAAAAGGAGGGCACAAGGATGAAGAGATTGACAAGCTTAAAAGACAGAGTTCAAGTCTGTGGGTTAAGAACAGAAGTTCAGTCCTGATAATAGAAATTGAAGGCATTAGATCCAAGCTAGAGGAATTTAATAAACCCTTAGAAGTATGATTCCAGAGAGAGGTCTGAGTCTGGAAATGGAAATTTGAGAATGATCAGTTTATAAATTATTTTTAAGGCTACAAGACTCAGTAAGCACATGGGAAAGAATGGAAGTGTAAAGGAAAAGCCAACTGGAGCACAGGGCTCTGCTGTACAAAGAACTGTGGAGATGAAGGGAAATCCATCTTAAAAGATTCTCTTTAAGGGAAGGAGGGGGTGTGGTAGGAAGACATTCAGTTGAACATGGTGGAGGCCGAGGGAAAAATACTCTCAAGAAGAGAGCAGCTAGCAAACACCACTGCTGGACAGGGTGCATAGGGCTGAGAGTTTGCCACAGGCATGGGGAGGTGACTGTAATCTTGACATGAACAGTTTCTGGAAAATGGAGAGGTGAGCAGTTTTAAGGCAGATGATCAGGGTCCAGCAAACTATTCTCTACCAGCTAAATCCAGCTTTCATAAATTCAACCCTGGTAGACTGTGACCACTTGATCTTGTGTTGTCTGTGGAAGAATCAAGTAGTTCCACAGAGCCTGCAGACCAGAAAAGTCTGATAGAAAAGTGTTTGCTGACTCCTGCTGTAGACAGTACTAGAGATTTTCTTAAAAGCAGCAGAATTTGACTGCATTTGGGAGAGGAAGTGGGGTCTGGAAACAGGGAAATCATCTGGAGAAAGATTGCCGTGTACTGAGCTGGATCTTTATCTGTTTGGACCCAGAAAACTCAACACAGAAGGGCTGTCTCTCACAGCAATTCTCCACACTGTCCTAAAGTATCACCTTAGGTGCTGTTATCAATGTATTTTAAGTGTAACTCTGTGTTGTAAACCTAGGTTCTGTTTCCAGACTCCTTGTTTTAATATAGAGTTGGTATTTTATAGATCCAAGAAGTAATGGTATTATCTTCCAAATTTTCACTTCTTTTAAAAATTTTGCAATTTATTCTTGCTTATGTGTATGTGCATGTGCCTGCTTGTCTGTGTGTGCATCACGTGAGCGCAGTTCCTGCGGAGGCCAGAAGAGGGCATCAGGTTGCTGGAACTGGAGTGAAATGGAGTTGTGAGCCACCTAGTGTGGGTGCTGGGAACTGAGCCAAGGTCCTCAGCAAAAGCAGCATGTGCTCTTGATCACTGAGCCATGCCCCCAAGCCCCACTTTCTCCTTTCTTTTATTTTTATCCATTAAAGGGGTAAACGGATGCACATGCATGTGCGTGTGCGTGCGTGCGTGCATGTGTGTGTGTGTGTGTGTGTATGTGTGTGTGTGTGTGTGCCTGTAAAGGCCAGAAGAGGATAGTATATCTTCTGGAGTCTGAGTTACAGAAAGTTATGAGGTACATGACATAGGTTCTGGGAAGTGAACCTGGGTCATCTGCAAGAGCAACAAGTGCCCTCAACAACTGAACTAAGTCTCCTCCACCACCCCGTTTTTTGAATTTTATTTTAGATTGAAGGACGCATGTTGCTTTGGCAGCTTAGGCTTCCAAGCCCCAGAAGTGTGGATGACATGTGCCCTGAGTCTGCAGTGCACTTGTCTCAGCTAAACTGCTAACACTGGGACCTGTGTAAAGGGAGTATCTATGGCTCCTAGTCTAAAGTAGTCTGTCTGGACAGAAATAAGACAAGAATGTCTTTGTGACAACACAAGACAGCTTTTGATAACAATTTAAGTAGCCAAGGTTTCCCCAGAGACTAAGCAGAGCTGTTGCTTTTTCTGGTCTTCAGCCTTTCCTGTTCCAGTAGACAGCAATTCCTTCTTTCCACCAGCTTGGGTTGGATTCCTTAACTCATGTCCCTGTCTAGTTTCTCAGAGAGTATAGCTAACTTTGCCTTTAAGCAACATCCCAAATTCAACCACTTCTTGCCATCCTCAGACCTACCCTTCGTTGTTCTTTACTCCATCCCCATCCATGCATCTGCTAGCCATCGTTCATTTGACTCACAGAAGTGGCAATGCTACCAATGAGCTGGCTGGGACGGCTTTGCTCGACTGAGATGGAAATCACTAGAATGAAGGAAGATTCCCTTTAGCGTGTGGTGGTTAAACCAGTCAAAGCTCTCTGGAGAAACAGTTGATGATGCCTATATACAACAAGGAGCCTTTACTGTGCTCGATTCGGGCTGGTAGGCAAGCGGTGAGCAGCATTCTGGACAGGTGAGAACCTGGTGTCTGCTTGGTGATGAAGGAGGATTCCTGAAGAACCACTTATCTTCAGTTCACTCTGGGAGGCAGAGAGGCTGCTTCTGATGTGAGCAGAGTGACAGCATCACTAGAGATGCTCTTACCCACAGAGAGTGACGGGAGCCGAGAGTCTTCCGCAGACCGCTTGACGTCTGAACTGGATGGTGCTGTTCACTCTGGGGAAGGGTCTTTCTCCTCCACTTAATTGTTCCGGGACTCATTTTCACAGACAAGCTGTATCTCTTAGTTCATCTAGATCCTATCAAGTTGACAATCAAGACGAACTGCTGCAACAGTCATGGGCCTTTGGGTGCGGAAGGCTCATTGGCTAGGCAGGCAGTACCAGAGGCTTACAGCTCAGAATCCCAAGAACTAGAGTTTTATGATTCCAGACCTTAGAATTCAGAGATGTACACGTGCTTAACTTGGAAATTTACTTTGCTGTGCTCCGATTGCCAGTAGTCTGGTAGTCAGTAGCTAGTGTAATCCTTCACCTTCAGCAGCAGCCAGGAGCAGTTGGCAGCAGTTAGCACCAACTAGTTACTGCTCTCAAGTCTCAGGATTGGGATCTTTGGCCTTCAAAGTTTGGCAGCTTCCAGGAGCTCTTCCAGCGACCATGGCTGCAGTCTCTCACCTACCCTCTTCTGCTTTCTGCAGGCTTGGCTCTGCTCCCCCTCACCTTCTCAATTCTCCTTTTCTCGTGGTCTCCCATCCATTTGTTCCCTCCCGATTTTGCCCTTGTCTGCTCATTGGAACTCTTCAGCTGGCCTTTCTATACCTCTGCCATTGCTGCTAATGCTGCCACCACCAAGGTGGTAGCTGCTGCCATCTCTGCTGCCACTTCTCCTTTGTTACTGGCTCAGTCCGCTCTACTCATGATAAAACACCATCTAGCAGACATTCTATGGGCCTTAAGGCAGGACAAACACAGGAAGATTTTCTCTGCTGATTGTTTATCTCTGGTGAGATAAACAATGTAATTAGTGGGCTGTGGCTATGCAAACAAGGGGTTGAGTTTCCACCAATTGCAGCATAGCTTCCAGATTCACTAAGCACTAGATTCTTGTTGAGGTAATGAGGAGGCAAGCCTTTGTCCTGCCATCTTGGGTGAAGATAGATAGCCTTGGCATCCTTTTGCCAGGGCCGGCTCTGCCTGAATGCTGCCTGGCTGGGGTGCTGCCTTTCCAGGGTACTGCAGGTTGTCGGGAGCAGCCCCAACTGGAGCAAGGCTGCCTGGAATGCTTCTGTGTTTGTGGTCTTACAGCTGAAGTGCTAACAGCGTGATTAGAAAAGGCCCGAATAGCCAGGCTGCTATGAGACTGGACTGCTGGGATAACAGCATGTGGCTCTCAAGCTGCCAGGCACAAGAGAAGGTCTGGGGCCCCATTCTGCCTCTTAGAGGCTTGAATGCCCAGTTCATGCTGATTTCACATTCAAAGGAAGACAAACAAAACAACAAAAAATGGGACGCTCACAAGAAAGTCTTAAAGAAAACTCAACACCAAACTATTACCCTCAACAGTACTTAGCAAGGTACAGCAGCCTGGTTCCTGCCCCACAGTCCTAGGAGTTGAATCTCCCTACTCTGTCTCAGCAGTGGATCCCTGGGCTTGACTTTCTCCCCTGCAATCTATTCCAGTGGAGAGCCAGAGTGGCTCCTTTGGGACAAGTCCTACCAGGTCATTCCTCTGCTAGAAACCTTGCAGGAGTGTCACCATGCCACCAAGAGTCAAAACTGAAGCTCTGAGTAGCCTTCAAGCTGTAAATAAAGGGACTTTGTTATTTGGGGGTTGTTGCCTTCCTACCTTCTTTTATGATGGAGATCCTTGCCTTCAAACCTTGGGTGGATCACAGGGTACTTTTCTCCTGCATGCTTATTTGGCTTCTTCCCTCAAGCCTGGGATTTGTTTTACTCCAGATTCTACCATAAGGAAGCTTCTCTAATCCTCTCCAGGGTTTCCAATACTTCAGCCCTTCCCAGACCTTGGTTGGCATGTTGTCCTTCTCATTCTTTGTCCCTTCCCCCAGGACTTCATGTCAACCATTTGTAACATTGCCGCATGTAGTCTATTCATGGTGTTTTGTCTTTTCCTAGACTGCAGATCCTTGACATTCTTGACCTGGTTTGCAGAGTACCTAGGGCAGTACCTGGTACATGATATGCTCAAACATATTTGTTAAACATTTGCATGAACATGGACTAGGTATTAGGCATGACTGTAACTTCTTCAAGTTTACCAGAGTTAAATCTTATCAAACCTCTCTTGAAAGAAATGTCTATCATCATCACCACCACCACCACCATCATCATCACTATCTTGGTGGAAATGGGAAGACAGAAGCACTTCAATATATTGCCCAAGAGATTCTTTTGTCTGGACACCACAAAAGAACCCTGGAAAAGAAATGGAAGTCAGCTATTTAATCATTGTTCTTTTTCCAGAATATATCTTTAGTTCCTTGAATGGAAATAGCCCAAGAAAACAATCAGTGTTGTTTACAATTAATGCTCCAATGAAGTTCAATCATCTTCCTTTCTTGATGACAGAATAAGCAATGAGAAAGAGAGAAAAAACAAAACCAGTTTAGAGAGGCTCTGAGGATTAGCCTTGTGCCTGTGTGGCCCCAGGGAAATTGTCCTCTACCATTACGGTAATGCTTGACACAAGCTTAAATCATCTGAGATGAGGGAACCTCCATTGAGGAAACAGAGGCCCAGAGAGAAAACAATTTATCCAAGTTCACACAGCCAACATTTAAGTCGGTATACCAAGTCCTAGGTTTTATCATGGCATGTTAATTAATACACATGCATTGTGACTCCTCCTCCTCCTCCTCTTCTCATCTCCTTCCTTCCTCCGAATGATCCCTGCCTTTGCTTCCATGTCATTACATTCTTCTTTTCCTTTTCTCCCCTTTGCACTAAGAGCTTTTCCTCCCTTCTCAGGATCCTTTTTCTAGTCTCATCACACACACACACACACACACACACACACACACACACACACAAACATACACACGCATGCTCCCCCCTACAAATACACACTAAATAAATAAATAAATAAATGTAGAAAAACTTAATTTCATTTTCTTATCCATTCATTTGTTGATGGACATCTAGGCTGTTGCTAGTAGTTGGCAGTTAAGTAATCCCGTGACAGACGTGAGTTCTCTGGGTATGCACACCTAGGAGTGGAAAGGCAGGGTCATGCAATGTTCTACAAGACACCACCACACTGACTTCCATAGTGCCTGCATCAGTTCACATTTCCATCAGTTGTGTACAGGGCACCCTTTCTTCCACATCCTTACCAGAATTTTTTCCTGGATTTACATTTCCCTGATGGTTAAAGATGTGGATTACCTTTTCAAATGTTTAATGGCCATTTATAGTTCTTTTGAGAACATTTTCAGTACGTAAACGCAACTGGTATTTGGGGTTTGGTGTTTAGTTTTGGGATTCTTTAGTGATTCTAGACATTAATCTTTTATCTTATGGACAGTATTGAAAAATGCTTTTTTGTTCATTCTGCGGGCTGTCTCTTCATAGAACTTAATTTGAAATCTATGAAACAGTGAGAGACTTACAGTAGAGACACCCCTGTTCTCTCAACTTCAGCTTCTAGGAGTCCTGACGATAGCTCTCTGGACCTCGTGAGGATAAAGGGAGGAAGGCTTCTTGAACAGTTACCCTGACCTTATTTGCCATATGAGTTTCCAAACTGTGGCTGACCACTTATGATTACCCTTTCTTTCTCAGAGAATAGTTTATAGTCTCACTGTGCCTTTCTTCAACCAGCATGCAAAAGAAAGGCAAAGTCAAAAAGAACAAGGGGTGGGGGCTGGAGAGGTGGCTCTGCAACCAAGGGCACTTGCTGTTTCTGCAGAGAACTGGAGTTCTGCTCCCAACACCCATGTGAAATGGCTCACATGCATCTGCAACATCAATTCTAGGGATCCTACACTCTCTTCTGGCTTCTGTGGGTGCTGCACTTACATGCACATACCAATCACATACATACATACATACATACATACATACATACATACATACATACATATACATATATATATGCAATTGAAAATAAAATAAAGTCCCGTTTAAAAAGCAGGGTTGGGTTTCAGAGGGCTCTTGTTCTTTGGTTTGACAGTGTTGTTTAACTTTCTATTGCAGGCTAGATCACCTGAAACAACTGGATAGAAAGATGATAGCTTCACACACTGTATCACCTCACCTGAATTCTCCATTAGCATCTTTAGGACAAACTGCGAAAAGTGCAGAAGATGATACATTTCTCCCCCAGAAACATGACCCAAAAGCCCAGACAGCAATAGGGTTGTTGTAAATGTAGACAGGACTTTTGTTTAATTAAGGAATTCTAAACCTTTACACCAATAAACCGAGGAGGAGCTAGGCTTTTCTTCTGCAAAGCCAGACCTTGATTTCATGGCAATAATAAAATGAAGGAAGAAAAGGTGTCTTGCTGAGTACATCCTATTTCTGTCAAGTATGTTTATGACTCAGTGTGGAATCAGACAGCTCAGAGTCGGAAGACTCACTCAGCCGGATTTCCAAAACTGAATAATACATGGTAGGCTGTTATTTACTGGAAACTGGAGACTTGTTTCTTCCTCTGAGTTTTATGTCCCCAAGACATTCTTTTGTCTAAACACCACAAAAGAACCGTGGAGAAGAAATGCAATTGCAGAATTGTGTCCGTTATTCCATCATTGTTCTTTTCCACATTTATATTTCTTCTCCCTTGAATGGAAATAGCCCAATAACTCAATCAGTTTTATCTACAATTAATTCTCCAAAGAAGTTCAGTTGTCTTCCTTGATGGCTGAATAAGCAATGAGAAAGAGAGAAAAAAATACTAGTTGTGAGCTGCTCTGAGGTTAGCCTTGTGCCTCAAAAGGCCCCTGTGTGGCCCACAGAGAACCACCCTTCTCTGCGATGATGGTAACCATGTGTGCTGGGGAGTTCCAAGTTCACTTGAAACAAGCTAGAGTCATCTGAGATGAGGGAACCTTTTCCTTCTACTGGACTGCCTCATCCAACCTTGATATGAAGTTTTGGCCTAGTCTTATTGATCTTGTTGTATTATGCTTGGTTGATATCCTTGGGAGGCCGGCTCTTTCCTGAAGGGAAACAGGAGAGGAGTACATTTGGGGGAGAGGGAAGGTGGGAAAGAGAGCTTGGAGGAGTAAAGGGAGGGAAACTGTGGTCAGGAGATTCTCTGGATGAGAAAAGGTAATTTTAAGTAATGAAAACAAATAGGAAGGAAAAGGAAAAAAATACTTCCATATGACTGAGCTGTAGGCAAGCCCATAAGATATTTTTAAATTAGTGATTGATAGGGGAGGTACCAATCCATTGTGTGTGGTGCCATCCCTGGGCTGGTGGTCCTAGGTTCTATGAAAAAGCAGGCTGAGCAAGCCATGATGAGCAAGCTAGTGGTGGGCAGCACTCCCATAGTCGCTCCATCTGCTCCTGCCTCCAGGTTCCTGCCCTGAGTGCTTTGGAAGATGAACTGTTGTTTGGAACTGTGAGTGAAATAAACCCTTTGCTCTCCAAGTTGCTTTTGGTCATGGTGTTTCATCACAGCAATAGTTTGCTTAGCTAAGATACCATGAATATTTTGTCTCAACAGTTTCTGTCTTTGGTCCCATTCTAAGTATCTGGACACATTAGCTCATTTAGTCCTTGTGGTGGTTACTCTGAATTGTCAACTTAATGGTGTCTAGACTCAAAAGAGAAATAGGCCTCTGGTCATTTATATGGGTGATGATATTGCTTATCTTAACGGAATTGGGAAAACCCACCTATTGTGAACTTCATGCAAAGGAGAAGGTTGGCTGAGCACACAGTTTGTCACTCTGCTTCTTGACTGTAGTTGCCATGTGGTCAACTCCCCCAAGCGCTGACTGCTGCAATTTCCCCACAATGATGGACTATGCCCTGGAACCATGAGCTGAAATAGACGCTTTCTCCATCAAGTTGCTTTGGCCAGGGTGTTCTATTATGGCTGCTAGAAAAGAAATGCAGACAGCCCCAATCTCTTATAACTAGGATAGGAAGCATCCCCTGTGTCAAAGGCTTGGTCTCCAGCTGCTGAATTTGCTCCAGAGGAAACTTGATCATGGGGTGGGGGGGAGGCTGTGACTTCATCAGTGGTTTGCGCCTTGAACAGATGGGTCATTTATCAGCTTTCTTGGAGGTGGTAGACATTAGGAGAGGAGCCTTCCTGGAAGAAGCCGGTCCTAGGGGATGTGTCTTTGAAGGGCACAGCCCCTTCCTGGCCCTGTCCTGACCTCCTCTTTCTGCTTCCCAACGGCTACAGGTGAGCATGTCTCTGGCATGCCCCTCTACCGTGACATTGGGACTCACCGTGGCCTGGAAACAACACTGGGATTAGATATTACACAATGAAGGGAAATTTCGTTTCTTTTAAGTTAGAATGAGGATGGGATGCTGGTAAGATGGCTCAGCAGGCGAAGGCACTTGTTACCAAGTGTGATAACCTGAATTGACCCCAGGGACCAACAAGATAGAGAAACCACTGCAGTAAGTTGCCCTCTGACCTCCACACCCAAGCTACGGCTTGTGAGAGTTCACACATCTACACCTAAATAAATAAGATGCAACATTTTAAAATTGTTCGATTGAATTTAAGCTTGGGACGAGGACATAGTTTCTAAGTTTCTGAACGAGCTCGAGAAATTCTTCTGCCATCGTCTACTGTGTAGTTCTGCTAAGTAGCTTTGTCAGCACTGACAGTTAGGAAATACCGCTGAAAAATGCTGAAGATACTGTGTTCTTCCATATCATGAATTAAGATTTAATTCTTTAATGTAGAAATAATCAGTCGTCTTATTAGTGTGCAGCTTTGCTTTCATCTGCAATAAATCATTAAACAACGTGTATACAGAAGAATTGTTTTATGATAAACTTCTTTATGACTTACAGTAAATGCTGGGAAGCTATTTTATATAAATATTTATCTAGAGTCATGTTGAACTTTCTTGGGTGTAAAGGGGTCAAGAGTGGGAAGTGTTTAAGAAGCCTGGTATAGTGCACGCTGCCTAGCCTCCACTTTAACCCTTTGGAATCTGATTTCTGCTCTGACTCCCTAGTCAACACGGCCTTCCCTGTTAGTCGGCGCCCAGCTGTAAATAGACTTGATCGATTTCCTCAACTGCCAGCACCTCTCCGCACTTGGTGACACTACCGGGTGCGTGATTGGGCTCTTCAGTGTCTCCCTTCCTGGCTTCCCATCTCAAGATGCCCTCTCTGTCTTGACGTTGTCCCCTCTGAGCAAGCCCTCCCACTCCCCTGGCTCCATTACAGCCTCTCCACAGGCTCTCATCTGACTCTACAGCTAGCTCTACACTCCAGCAATCCAACTGCGTGGTCTGTCCTCTACAGATAAGGAGTCCAGGAGAATCAAAGGCCCTTCACAGCATGGCATCGTTTCTCATCGCCTAGCAACCACTGTGATGCCTATCATTCCACCATGAGAAACTTCCCACCACAAAAGCAATACTACGGTTAGGCACCCAGCCCTTGCCTCCCTCTCTCTCCTTTGAAAATGTGTGACTCGCCATAAATTGACTCTCCTTGGCCAAAACTGGGTTTCACCTGACTCACTTTACGAGTTTTTATAAACTTGTAATTATTCACACACTTTGTGTATTGCCATGAGGCTCAATCTCCAACCTTAGAAGATGGCTTTCTTCTTCCTCTGTCTACCTAGACTATGACATCCGGGAGGGCCTGGGCCAAGTATGCACTGAATAGCTGATGTTTGAAAAAAATTAAACTTTCTAAAACCAAAGCCCCAGAGACTGGAGAGAGAGTAGTAGGGAAGGAGTGGAAGGATGTGGGGTTCAGACATCAGAGCAAAAGAGGAAACAAAGGCAGACTGCCAGAACTTCTGCCTTTTGCCAGCTACCTGCACCTCATGGCCTTGAAGCACTGACAGTTAATTACCACATTGTCATATAAGATAATCTGTAAATTACAGCACACTTAAAGAAGAAGAATCGATACAATCCCACTACCTGTGACAACAGTCATCAATTTCAGCTTTCATTGTCATAATTCTTTCACATTTGTGTACCATCCTATGTATATGAACTTGGGTTATCTAAAACTAAGATTATGACATTAGTGTTTCTAATATGGCGTAAGGAGACAATCTGGTCACTTATTTTTGTTACTGTGTATTAATGCATTGATTTCCTTCCTAACATTTGATACATATATATCACTGGTTTGCTGGGGGCTGAGACAGGAGCATCCTTGTAAATCTGAGGCTAGCTATTTCAGTCCTAGGTGAGCCAGATCGGTCCACCACCGTGATCCTGGGGAGAGGCATAAAACATCCATTTTAATTTTTTTATGAAAACAGTTTGTTGATAACCTTTGAGCTTTGGCTTCTTGAAATCTATGTATCATCTTTAAAACTTTTAAAATAAAATTCTATTTATTCATTTAATGGGTGTGTATATACATGTCACAATGCATGTGTATGAGTATGTGGGGAGCAGAGGACAACTGGCCCCCTTTTAGTGCACACACACTGTGCTGGATAGTCTGTGTCACCTTGACACAAGCTAAGGCCATCGGAGAGGAGGGAACCTCAAGTAAGAAAGTGCCTCCATGAGATCAGGCTGCAGGCAGGTCTATGGGCATTTTTATAGTAAGTGATGGTTGGGGGGGAGTTTAGTTGATTATGGCTGGTAGTCCTAGATTTTATAAGGGAGCAGGCTGAACAAGTGATGGAGAGCCAGTCAGTAAGCAGCATCCCTCCATGCATCCTCCATCCCTCCTGCATCAGCTCCTGCCTCCAGGTTCTCGTGCTCCTGAAGGTCCTGTCCTGACTTCCTTTAGTGATGAACTGTGATGCGGAAGTGTAAGTCAAATAAACCCTTTCCTCTCTAAGTTTCTGTGGTCATGGTGTTTCACCACAACAGTAATAGCCCTAACTAGAAGACACACACACAAGCATACACACACTTTTAAAGTATGCTAGAATTATTTCCTTTGCAATTTAAATTTTTCTAGAGTCAATATGTACCTCACTTTAAATTTACTTGTTTTTCAAATCCTCCAGGAAATCTGCTTAACAAATATGACACTTGTCCATCAATCCTACCATGCAAGTGCATTTGATATTTTCAAGCTAAGTATGTTTTCTCTGGCATCCTCTTTCTTGTGACTTTGATTCTACTGTTCTAACTTGACTTAGTGGATACAGAATTCCCCCCACTCCGTGTTGTGTCTTTTCCTGGATTCCTGGCTGTCCTGGCCTTAATTGTCAGCTTGACACATTCTAGATTTGAGAGGGAAGCTTTCACTGAAGAATTACCTAGATCAAATTGGCTTGTGGGAACGTGGGTGCCTTGGGGGATCTCAGTTGTTAATTGATGTAGTAGGGCTCCTCCTCTCTATGGGTGACCCTATTCCCTGGGTCTTGGGTTATAGAAGAACATCAGCTAAGCATGAACTGGAGCAAGCTGTCAAGAAGTGTTTCTCCACAGTTTCTGCTTCAAGCTCCTGCTTGAGTTCCTGCCCTGACTTCCCTCAATCATGACCTATAAACCGGAAGTGTAAACAAAGTAAAATCCTTTTCTGCCCGTTGATTTCAGGCAGAGTGCTCTGTCACAGCAGCTGAAAGAACATTAGATCGATCTTACTAATTCTTAGTTTACTCCTCCAGTTTGGTAAAATGTTCCTAGTATCCTTCTAAGAAAAACAACCACATGTCATGGATAAATATTCAGTTCATGTCTAAAATGATTGTCTTCATAGATAATTTGGATGGGGTAGAATAATAGTTGGTAATTATTTTCTCTAGGGATTTGGAGAGCATAGTTTCACAGTCTTCTACTTTGAGTGTTTCTTTAGAAAAACCCCACATGTTCTGATCTTAACCTGTATACTTATATTTTTAAAGAGAACTTTTTAAAAACTACTAATTGTGAGTCTGGACACAACTCAGTGGGAGGGTGCTTGCCTAGCACACTAGGGCCAGTATAGATCCCAAGCAGTAAACAAACAAACAAACCCCCAAACTAATTAGGAGACTCTTCCAGGTAACTTCAAAACCCAGTAATGTGACTGTTAATTCTAATGTGTTTTACACATCAAGGGAAAACTACTCAAAATATATTCAAACTTCTTCTAGAAATATTACTTGTAGAAACTGATTTTAACATGCAAAGACAATATGGTATGAACTGCAATGTAAAATAAATAACTAATCATGTAAAGTTCAGCTTTCATCTTCAGCCTTGTTGAAAGCAGTCTCAGCATGGGAGGAAGAGCAAGGTGGGGGAGAGGAAGCAAAGGCTGTGCTCTAGACTTGAATTGAAGGCATATGTTTTGATTGATCATGTATTTCATAATTTAAAAATCCAAAACACCCAGAAATAGTCTCCAACCCAGTGGCAATAAGAGCCAGGTGAATAATCTTAGGCTAACATTTCCGAGTAAAAACAGTCATAATCTTTAGAGATTTGCCTGAGTCCTGGCCCATAACAAATTGTCAGACTGCAA
>LOEQ01001416.1:88740-104440 GCA_001685075.1 Bramus lutescens
ATAGATAGATAGATAGATAGATAGATAGATAGATAGATAGATGATAAATAGATACACAGATGATAAAATAGATGACACATAGATGATAGGCCTGATAGGTTCTAGATGACGGATAGATACATCAGTAGATAAGCTGATTGATTGATGCCTTCATTTTTTTTTTAACTTATTAACTATTAGGTGCTTCATTTTAAATATCCCCCAAATCTTATTTGTTTAGAATTTGTACCCAATGCAGCAGGTTAGCCTTGGGGAAGTAACTGATTTATGAGGTTCCTGCCTTCATCAAGTGGATTAATCCACCTATGAATGTATAGCTCACAGATATTTAAGGGAAGGGCTCTGTTTTAACAGCCCTGTGTTTTGGCTCCTCCCCAACAGTGAGCACCTCTGTTTTAGCATGTGTTCCCTGCCAGCATGCCAAGGACCACAGACATGGAATCACTGGAGTCAAAAAGACCATGGACTGAACCCATGGAGACCATGAGCCAAATAAATAATTTCTCCACCAAGTTGCTTGTCTCAAGTATTTTTCCATACCCATGGAAGTTGACATGGTTTTGCTTACTCATGATTGACCATAACTTATTATTATATTTATATTTATATATCAAATGGAAAATTCTAGACATAAACAATTCATAAACATAAATTAAATTAGGGTGCATTGTGGTAGAATGGTGGCATTTCATTCCATCCTTGGGATGTGAATCTGACTGTGTTCAGTGTATCCAGGCTGTTTATTCTCCCCAACTAATAACTACCTTGGTTTTCAGATCGACTTATCTTGGAACTATAGGCCCATGTTCAGTTAAGCTTCATTTTACTTACTAATGACCCCAGACCTAAGATAGTGGTGCTGGTAGTTTGGATATACCTGAAAGAGCCCTTTATCTAAGTGGTTAAAAACAGAATTTCTTGACTTAATACAGAAAATAATATATATTGAGGTTGCTAAGCCATAAAATAAAAATGAGCCTTCTATTTATAAAATTATAAAGCGTAAAAAGTCAAGCTAGCTATGTTGTCATACCTCAGGCTTCAATAGGTTCAGCCATAGTTGCAGGATCAATGCTCACTTAAGATGGAAAACACTTAAATTTGTGGGTAGAAGACATGAACAGGAAATGTCTTCCTGACAACAGTGCATCAAGTAGGAAAACAAGAGCCTCAAGGAAAACTCAGCAACTGATGCCCTGGACCAATTGTCATGGGAACTGCAAAGCAGGCAATGGTCCCATAGAGCAAGGAACAAGTAGACACAGAGTTTGATGCTCTCTTCTGTGTCTTGGATATCACCTGCAGGCCTTGAAGGTGTCCCCCAGGGGTAATGAGTTGATGGTGTATGTAAAACTGGAAGAGTAATCCCCATACCTCCCTGAAGTGGGACAGTCACCATGTGAATTAGAAAATCAAAATTGCCACATTGTCACCTTTCTGCTGATAAATACAGTGGGATGAGGTTACGTTTTCAGGAATCTAATTTAGCACAAAGACGGTGATTGGAAAGTTTAGCCTTGGTGTAGTTCAGATGCAGCTATCAATTAGTAGCTAACACAGCCACACTCTTTACAGATCTTGGAGGGTGATTTAAGCCAAGGGGGCAGCCTGTACCAAGGACCTAGAAGGTGCCTGGTGAGGTTGAGGAGCAAAAAGAAGACCTAACTATCTAAAACACTGGGTCGAGAGGGAGAGAAAGTAATTTGCATGTATACATGTATGTGTGTGCACATGCAAAGTGCACAGAGGTGTATGTGGAGGCCAAAAGTCAATATCAGGCTTTATTCCTCAGGACATGACCAACTTTATATGTTTGGATGTTGCTGTTGTACTTTTTACAATTTTATTATTTTAATTATGTGCGCATTTGTATTTCTCTCTGTGTATATATACTATGCGTGTGTAGGTGCCTGAGGAGGGCAGAAGAAGGCATTGGATCCCTGGACCTGAACTTAAGGTGATTACACACTAGCCGTTGTTGGTACCAGCTATTCTTTCTACAAGAGCAGTATTCACTCTTAACCTCAGATTCCTCTCTTCAGGCCTTTACTAGCCTTGTTTTTTTTAAATTATTTATTCATTTTTATTTTATTATGTGCTTTGCCTGCATGTATGTGCCCATGTGTGTGCATTGCCCATAAAGGCCAGAAGAGAGCATCAGATTCTCTGGAACTGGAATCACAGGTGGCTGTGAACTGTCATGTGGGTGCTGGAAACCAAACCTAGGTCCTTTGCAAGATCAGTAAGTGCTCTTAACCACTGAGCCATCTCTCTATATTTTTATGTGATTTTCAAATGACCCTTATGGAAATGACTAGTAATTAAGTTATATTTGGGCTGTAAAAAAAAGATAACATAGTTGTGGAAAGGGGTCTAGAGAACCCAGCAGTTTGGGAGACTACTGGATGATCACTCCAGTGAAGACCAGGAATAGTTTTCTTCCCCATTATGTGGTTTTTCTAGCACACTTGTTTTTGTGACAACACCTCACTGTGTAGACCAGGATGGTTTTGAACTCGCAGAGATTTACCTGTCTCTGCCTCCAGAGTGCTGGGATTAAAGGAATGTACCACCACATCTGGCTTATATTTTTTGGTTATTAAAGCAAGGGTATTGACTTTTGCATTCTATTTTCCATGGCTAAGCAGCAGCAGAGGCACATTTAAATGCAAGCCAGCCAGCTGGACAATATTATTTCTGTTGATACCTTTTAAATTGTTATTCTGTTGATGCCTTTAAAAAGCAAAATTATTCTTGTTGATATCTGAAAAATTAAAAGAAAAACAAATAATCAAACAAAGAAAAACCCTACAGGGTAGATAATAAAGAGATTTGGAATTTATTGAGAAAATTTGCCCTGGCTACCAGAAAGTTTCAGCTGCATCTTCAGGGAGGGTTTTTAACCCCATAAAACTTTCTGTAGCTTGAAGACATAGAAGGCTTGCTGATTAAGTTAGCATATAGCATAAGGCTGTGGAGAAGCATGCCTACATAAAAGACAAAACCAGGGTGCTAAGCTATTGCATTTGTACCTAATGAGTTTAATATAGTAATGATTCACACAAGGACTTCCATATAATCCCAGAAGAACAGATGAAATCCAAATGTGGAGGGTTAGGAGGGGCAGACACAGCCAAGCAAGGGTCTTGGAGCTTTTAGAATGCAGAGATTGATACTAGCCCACGGGCTAACACAACTGCCAATGAGATTAATGCAAGCCTGGGTGGTATTAGTGATCTATTACCCAGGAGAAATATTAGTCAGACCACATTTGACCTTTTAGGAGTCACAACTCAAGAATATTGACAAACAGGGTGTTCGGCTAAGAGAAAGACTGAAAAACATGTTTAAGATTTAGAAGACCACAGTTATGTTTAATTTATTCAACAAAAATTTGTTGTGTGGTTGGTTTATTATAAGGGGTTTCATAGCTACTGGTGATACAGTCTGAGACAAATGCTCCATGCTGGGAAGAGGAGACTCCAGAAGGAGCAATAGCTGGCCAGTGTTACTTAGAAGAGCTCAGAGGCATGCACTGATAGCCCCAGGGGAGGAGGTAGAAAGATTAGAAACTTGGAGTAGCCGGCTGTTCTTCCCGATTTAAGTACTGAAACAAACCAAGTAAAAATCTCAACAGTCAGTTGTCTATGAAGGGCAAACTGTCTGCACATTAGCAGGTTCTCTTCAGCTAGGATTGTTAATATAGAAATTCATGTTCTGTTTTCATGTTCTTTCCTACTGAGGTGCAAACTGGGGTTTATGTGTGCAAGGCAAGTCCTCTACACTTATACCACACTCTACCACCAACTCCAGTCCTTAGCTCCTCCCTTCTGTAACAGGCTCTCATGTAGCCCAGGCTGATGGCAAGAGGATTACCCTGAACTTTTGATCTTCTTGCCTCTCCTTCCTAAGTGCTTAGGTTAGAGAAGTGTGCCACCTCACCCAGTTTATGTGGTACCGTGGATCAAAACCAGGGCTTCATGTGTGTTAGGCAAACTCTATCAACTGAGATACATACCAAGCCTTTCCTCAATTCTTTTAAAAGCATTTACACATAATGAGACATAAGAAAATTAGAAGTCAAATAAGGAAGAAAATTAAGTCAAATAAGAGATTACCCATATTTTTAAAATACGCATCACTAATATCACTAATTATGTTTTCATATTAGTTATTGAAATCTTGCTGCTCTTGCAAAAGACCCAAGTTCAATTTCCAGTGCCCATATTATGTGGCTCACAACTGCCAGTAACTCCAACTCCAGGAGATCGTATGCTCTCTTGTGGCCTCTCTGGGTGACTGCACTCACATGCACACACACACACACACACACACACACACACACACACACACGCACATAATAAAATACACATACACAATAATAAAAATAAATATTAAAAACAAAATCTTGCAGTCATATAACTTCATTCCCCATTTTACTTAGCATAATAGATGCTTCCACATCATTTAAGAATATTTGCAATATCATTTGCTGGTGTAACATTGTTATCCATGTCACAAATGTTTAACCTCTTCTGCTGGGGTATGTCCCTGGTGTTTGTTGCACGTCCCTTTGGTTGTAAGTGACTCTGTGAGGCATAGCACTATGTTGGATTCCTTATCGCTTGACCTTGGATATAATTTTCTAAGTCTAGGCACTGTGCTGAATTGAGGGAAATTTTACAATCTGGGATCCTTATTAAAAATCAACTTCAGGAAGGGTCAAACCCACTTGAATCCAATCTTACTGCACTGAGATAACAATATAATCCTCAGTCACTTTAATTTCATGGACAAAAACTAGTGTTGCTTTTTTATCTATTTCCTTAGCTGAGGAGTTGGGGTGACAGGGTTTCAGGTGCTTCTTAATTCCTGCTTGTGCTGTTTCCCAGTGACTTTTCAGGATTTTGTTTTTATTATTAATTTGAGCATTTCTCTCCTACACAGTAAGAATAGGCCTTTTCCAGCTCTCTTGTGCCTTTGTGGGAGTGTATTTTCCTCATTGCCTCTGCTCTTTGGTTTTGTTGATATTTTCAAATATCAGGAACAGTGCTGACAAACAATGTTACAAAAATATAATTCTCTATATGTTATAAAATAACATAAAAATAAAATGTGTAGGACTGGAAAGACAACTCAGCAGTGAAAAGCACCAGTGGCTCTGCTAGAGAACTGGGGTTCAATTTCCAGCACCCACGTAGCAGCTAACTGCCCATCTGTAACTCCAGTTCCAGGGGACCTTATGCCCTCTGCTGGCCTGCCTGGGCACTGCACACAAGTGGTACATAGGCATATGTGCCCGTAAAACATCCATACCCATAAAATAATTATTAAAATGCAATATAAAAATACATAAAATAATAAATACTTTCACCAGCTATTTCCAACAAGATACTAAAATGTTTAACAAGTATTCCTCAACAAATCTACTAAAATATTAAAATTCAATAAATAGAAGCAAATTGAATAAAAACACAACAAACTCAAATAGTTTTGCTAGCAATAAAATAAATTATAAGGCTGTCTTGTGATTGACACATGAACAAAATGCTAGCAAACAGTTTGTTAATATGCTATGGATAAAGAATTCTAAAATGCTTATATTCCTTGTCTTAGTAAATCCAGGCTGGGCATTGCACTGTACTCTTAGAGGTGCTGTGGCAGACAAATGCACAAGCATGTGTATTACACTGTTAGCTAGAAACACTCTGTGGGCAGACTCGGTGTCAACCCTAATGAGGTGACTGAAGTCAGGTGTGTGCTCGTCACAAACCGAACGTGGTGTCTTTGTAGAAATTAAAGATATGACAGCTAGGAACACATTCAATACAGAGTTTCTAAGGCAAGATCAAGCACATTTCTAGAAATTAGATTGGAAAGAGAAAGATGAGGAAAATAAGTAAATCGGGGACTTCATTGGAAACAGGCAACCTTGAATGACTTGGAGAAATTTCTAAATGATTCTGAATTTGGAAAAAAAAAAATCAGGTCTCGGATGAAAGGCTGGAACTAAAGTGACAGCCGCTTCCTTCACAGTAGCAGTGGAGGCTAAAGGACCAATGTGTCTTAAAAACAGAGGCCCAGGATGCCCGCTGCTAGACAGTGCCATCTAGACATGGCAGGGACAGCGCTCTCGACATTCCAACAGCGTGCTTACCTAAAGAGGTCTGCATAAGGACAGCACACGTTGGCATGCTGACATGATAGGAGAAATTTCCCAAGGCTCCACACTTGTATTGAGAGATTAATGGTTGCTCAGAGGCAGGGAATCAGTTTTTTCCAGAAATGAGCCTCCTGGTAGGCTATCCAATCCCAGTGGTCAGCCCTGAGAACATACACGTGAGCGACATTCAGTGAACTTTGTATGTTGTGTGTGTGGCAATGATAATTAACAAACATGCTGGTCATGTATTTGAGAGGGAGACACAGAAGTTGTAAGGAGAGGTAGAGGTAGAAATTTTGTAAATACAGTACTTATGTGTGGAAGCCTCAAAAAATTAAAATAGAAATTAAATTAAAATAGAAACATTATTTTTGAACCTGAAATTCTGTGTTCAACCAAGCTGTCTATCAGGCAGAAGAATAGAATAAAGGGGATTGCTTCATCTCCCCTTCCTCCTTCTTCCTCCTAACAGAATCTCAAAGTATAAAAATATGCATTTATCATTGTTCAAACCTTTTCTGGAAACACAGGAAAATATTTTGTCCTCAGGCAAAGAGTAATTGTAAAAAGGGAAAAATGTAGGCTTTAGGAAGGACGGATATCAATTAAAAATATTAATCCAGAGAGTAGCAAGGGCAACCAGGGGTGCGGAGGAGGGCAGCTTGCAGGCAGAGAGCTTTGCAGCACATTTGCCCAGAGCGTGGCAAGGGGAGCCAGGGGTGCGAGCGTGGCAAGGGGCACCAGGGGTGCGAGCATGGCAAGGGGAACCAGGGGTGCGAGCGTGGCAAGGGGAACCAGGAGTGCGAGTGTGGCAAGGGGAACCAGGGGTGCGAGCGTGGCAAGGGGAGCCATGGGTGCGAGCATGGCAAGGGGAACCAGGTATGCAGAGGAGGACGGCTTGCAGGCAGAGAGCTTTGCAGCACAGTTGTCCATCTTGGTTTTGTTACTGTAACAAAATGCCTGTTGTTAGGTTTTAGAGAGCTAAGAACATGGTCCCAGCAAGTGACCAGTTATGTCAAGGACCTCTTGAGCTACATGGCATCATGGGATCTGGAATTAAGAAGAGGGATGCAGAGAGGAAGAGATCAGAGAGAAAGGCAGGAAGCTAGAAAGAGTGGGAGAGGTCAGTATTGACCTATATTTTTAAACTTTTATGCATGTATGTGTGTGTATGTGTACGTGTGTGTGTGCGTGTGTGCGTGCACGCACATGTGTGTGTGGAGACCAGAGTAAAAGCTCAGGTGTCATCCTCAGGAATACTGCCTACCACTTTTGTAACAGGGGCTCTCACTGACCCATAGTTCACTAATTAGGCAGCACTGACTGGCCAGAGAGTCCCAGGGGTCCCTGTCTTGACCCCCTCTTCTCTGCTGGAATTACAAACATGAACCACGACGTCTAGCTTTTTAATGTGTATTCTGGGGACTGAACTCAGGTCTTCATGCTTAACTTCAATGCTTTAGCACTTAACTTCCGCGGGAAGACGTTTTATTCTTTTGTAATAACTCATTTTACTGGGAGTAATGAGTCCCACAAGAATTAGTTAATCCTTCTGAATCCCCAAAGATCCAATAGCTTCTCACTGAGTCTTTACACTGAGAGGGTTAGAATACAGGGCCTCCATCACTCTAGGCAAGGACTTAGCCAGGTTCACCAGCTCAGTGTGGGCACACGGAGGGTCCTGCTTCCAACACTTGCCCATCACTGGGACTAGACCACATCTCAGTTAGAGCGACATCTGACAGGAAACCTGTGCTGATAAAATTGGGCAGAACGAGGATCTTTGGGTGGATGTCTCCCCCTGTTTAGCACACTTACCAACACCTAACACAAGGTCCAACGCCCACTAGTTATCTGACAAATGCAACAGGAGGGAGATGCTATGAGATATGCTTCATGCGGATATAAAGAACAAAAAGATTCAAAGTAAATGGAGCAGTTATTTTAATTAGGCACCGTGAACTCCAAGGATATAAAAGACATGAAAAAGGCAGGTAACAATCAGAGCCATTTATTTATATTTTATGGAACACTTCTCAGTAAAAGATATGTCACTTAAGTTCTAATTCTCTTACACACATTAGCTCATTCAATATTTACCATTTCCCTATGATTGATATCTCCATTATATAGGAAGAAAAATATAGAGAGATTTGCAATCATACAAACCTAGGATTCAAATAGGCTGTTGAGCTCTGAACCACCCACTCTAGGAAAAGAAATTTAAGACTAGCTGCTGCTTTGCTCAGCAGTGAACAATAACCGTGCAGTCAAAGTGGTGAAACCAGGAAACACCGACTGACCTCAGAGTGTTTCATAAACAGAAAGTTGAGAGGAAGGAGGATCAGAGTTCAAGTTGACATAAGAACGAATAAGAACGTAATCTGTGGGGGCTGGAGAGCTGGCTCCATGCTTAAGAGCACGGGCTGTTTTTCCAGAGGACCTGAGTTCAGTTCCTAGGGATCTACATGGCAGTTTACAACAATATGTAGCTTCAGCTCTGGGTGATTTGATGCCCTCTTCTGGCCTCCTGCACACACATGATGCACAAACATACATGCAGACAAAATACTCATACATACAAAATATAAATAAATCTTTTTTTTAAAAAAAAGAACTTGACTCGAAGTAACAGAAAATCAATAAATACCTAAAAACATGTGCATGCTTATGTGTATACATGGTGTTTGTTTACATATATATTTACATATTTAACGTCCTTTTCTTGCACATGATATATATGTGTGTATGTATGTGTGTAGAGAGGCAAATGTAGAAAATGTGCATATTCACAAATCATTAAAATATGAAATTAAATAGCAGGAACAAGGAAAAATGATAGCTTATAGCAAACATTTAGCAGCATTTCATGTTCAACTTACAGCTGTGTTAGTGTTAGTGAATCTGGGAGATGGCGTGGCAGTTAAGGCACTGCAGCCAAGCCCGACGACCTGAGTTCAACCCCAGGGACTCAATTCACTTGGGGTAGGGAGAGAATTGACACCCACAAGTTGTCCTCTTGCAATGTACATACACACTGCGGCATGTTCTCTCTCTCTCTCTCTCTCTCTCTCTCTCTCTCTCTCTCTCTCCCCTCTCACTCTCTCTCCTCTCTCTCTCTCCTCTCTCTCTCTCTCCTCTCCTCTCTCTCCTCTCTCTCTCCTCTCTCTCTTCTCTCTCCTCTATCTCTTCTCTCTCTCCTCTCTCTCCTCTCTCTCCTCTCTCTCTTTCTCTCTCTCCTCTTTCTCTCCTCTCTCTCTCTCTCCCCTCTCTCTCCTCTCTTTCTCCATAAATAAATAAGTACAAAATCTTTTAAACAAGCCAGTTTATGTATTGCACACACTTCTCTATATTGCTATATCCACTATAAATCTGTATCTATGTACAGTTGATGCAGAAAAAAATCAAAAAAGGATAGCTATAACATAAAGATAATTATCTTACATTTCAATTGTTATATAAAGAATATGCAGGATAGTGCATATTCAATTTAAAATCTTACATGTCTGTGCTTGTCATACATAATAAGACGAAAACGGTGTCAGTCACAGTGAACAGCCTAGAAAGGAAGCTGACACATAATTCCTTTCAGAAGACAAAGTTTATTGGGAGAAAGGCCCAGTCATAGTCTTGAGGTGGGAGGGAGAGCATTCGGCAGAAATGGTGTGATACGTAGAGATCTAAACACAGCAGGAGTTTCCCTTTAGGGGAGCGGTTCTCAAGCTGTGGGACATGACCCATTTGGAGGTCTAATGACCCTTGGGTGGAGTTTGCCTTAGACTATCAGAAAACAAAAATATTTACGTTATGACTCATAACAGTAGCAAAGTTACAGTTATGACCTGGCAACAAAAATAATTTTATGGTTGGGGGTCATCACAACATGCGGAACTATATTAAAGGGGCTCAACATGAGGAAGGTTGAGAGCCACTGCTCTAGAACCTGTCGAGGAGCTTTACTGAGGTGAGGATAAGAGGGAGGGAGAGACAGACAGACTGACAGACAGACAGATACTCTAGCCAGGGTGGCAGGGGCAGAGGAGCCTCTTCAGAGAGCAGTCTTCATAGAACCTTCCCCCACCAAAGGAAATATCAAGAACAAAGGAAATATCAGACTCATAAGCTCTGAGGTGGCTGGTGGGAAATTTCACAACATGTGATTTAGTTCAACATAGCATGTATGACAAAGCATGGAGGTGCCATGTGCTAGTTAGGACTATAGATTAAAGGGTGCTGTTATGTCACAGCATGGAGATACTCTCAGCCCTGTGTCCCAGGGAAAGTGTGGAGTACATGTCCTGATTAAAGCTCTGGGATCTAGGCTATGGGTGCAGGCCCGTCTTCCAACTGTGTGCTTGTGTTAGAAAAGGTTTCACTTTTCTGACCAAGTCTGCGATATTCTTCCACTTAGTCCTTTCTTGTAGTCCGTCAGGAACACATGACAAATTTCATGTGGTATTTGTCCTGGTTGGGAGCAACATTTTCGTTGCTGTGCAGCCCAGGCTTGCCTCAAACTCATAATCCTCCTGCCTCAGCTACTTAGGTGCTGAGATTACAAAACCTGGCTGAGGAAAGACATTTAGATAGTAAGTTTGCCCCAGCTGCACGACTCTCTGCCCTCGAAACTCAACATGCTGTCAGGAAGCAGCCAGCAGTGTACTGTAGAAATGTAATTCAGGGCTGGCATTGGTGACATAGGAGTGTGACGGGAAGTGGAGAAGAGGGTAGTCACACCAGAAGACAGCTGTCAGAGAACAACAACGTAAGAGAGAAAACCAGGTCTCACACTTCAGATGTGGATCTCTGAGCGAGAGAGAAGGTGTTTTCTCCGGAGTCAGTTTTAAACTTTTCTACTACACTCCACAATCGTTACCTAGGAGAGAAATAAACAAAAAGGGCTGTCCTCAGCGAGTGAATCTATCCTTTCCCACAGAAGGGCAGAGAACATTGGTATTGAGAAACTTGACAAATATTAAACAATTTCCCATCATGTACCAACCACTGCCAAATATTTGGATAAAATGTTTAAAGTAGCAAAGGAGCTATTCATGAAAATCCCTATTTGAAAAAAACCTCATTCAGACAAAAGGAACAGAATGTGTAAGCATGCAGTGTGACCAGTCTGAGGAAAGACCATGGAAGTTTAGTGCTACATAGACGAAAACCAGCTGGGGTGGGGAAAATGCTTAAAGTCGCAGCATTACAATAAAACTCTGGTTTTATTGTAAGATCTAGGAAGAGGGGTGAGGTGGTTAGATGCGGTTTTACCTCGCTGCATTAGCTGCTGTGCTGGGCAGAGTGTGCCGAGAGGCTCACTTGTCCTGGGGTGCCACGCTGACAAACGAAGCTAACTTTGCAGATCAGTTCTCTCCTTCTACCAGGTGAGCCCCAAATCCTGGGTTCAGGTCATCAGGACTGGCGGCGGCAAGCCCCTTCTACCTGCTGAGCCATCTTACCTGCTCACTGTTTTGAAGGGTGCCTCATTTCTTTCCCTCTCACTGCTTCCTGTCAGGTGTGAGGCAGGCGGCTTTTTTTTTTCTCTTCAGTCCTGATGTCCATCCTCACCATAGGCTGACTAGCAATGAGCCAGGCAGCCATGCACTGAAACCTCTTAGACTGTGAGTCAGCAGTTTCCCCCATGACCTGCTGTTCTCAGGCATGTTGTCCCAGGGACAGAGAGCTGAACGCCATGATCAGTTGTAGGTAGAGACTGCTCATTCGTTTTCCAGTTGCTCAGAAGTGGTGTCTGGCCAAGGGAAGCAGGTCACCGGGGTGGGCCATCGAAGTTTCACGAGACCCTCATTTTTGTGACACTCTCTATTTTCTGAGCCGAGTAGCCTCTACCACATGTTCCTACTGCCATGATCTAAGCTTCCACACCTTTCCACTATGTGGGACTAAACTCCCCTGAAAGCATAAACCAAAACCAGTAATCCCTCCCTTAAGCTATTTCTACCAGGTCTTATGTCCACAGCAATGTTAAGTAACTATGGTGCTTGATACTGATCATCAACTTGACAGGATTGAGAACTACCTGGGAGAAAAGCCTCTGGGTATGTGGGTGAGTAAGTGTCTAGATTTGGTTCAGTGAAGTGGGAAGACCCATGGTAAGTGTGGGCAGCAGCATTCCATAGGCTGGGGGTCTGAGGAGAAAGGAGAAGGAAAAATGAATGTCAGATTCACTTCCCTGCTTCTGGCCTGCAGCTGCAGTGTGACCAGCTGCCTGCAGCCACGNTGCAGCCACGGTGTGACCAGCTCCCTGCAGCTGCAGAGTGACCAACTTCCCGCCATCTTGATTTCCTCCCATAATAAACTGCTCTCTCATACAATGAGCCAGATAAACACTTTCTTCCTTATGTTCTTTTGACAGGAATTTTGTCACACAGGGAGAAAGGGAGTTAACACACCACCACCCTTCTACTTACTGATCTGATTCTCTAATGGGAAGGCAGGCTTCTGCACCTTAATGAGCTCCCTGGGCCCTTCTTTGGCGCAGTGAATTATGGAAACCCCCTCCCAAGAGCCTTTTGTCCTGGTTTCTAGGCAGCCACCAAGGCTTCAGAATGAGACCAGGAAATCAGGGTAGAGGTTAACCTTATCTCACCCTTTGATCAGATAAAAGAGCTGGATAAATAGGATAAAAGCATGCGAGGGAGGAGGAACCACTCACAGGAAGATGAGAAAATCACATTTGCAATGAGGACATGTTCAAAGAGCTTGCTAAGACAGAAGGCAGCCCGACTGCAAAATGGTAAGGGCTCCTAAGAGGCATGCACAACCGATTTGGAATATACCTCAGGCCGGGGACCTGGCAAGCTGCTGTCACTGGTTTTTTTAACATGCAATTTCTTTAATGCCTTCCTGCATAAAGAAGTCAAGCTAAAACATTAGCTAGAATGCAAAGGGCTGTGTAGAGTACTATACATACATGTATGGGTCACATGGAGTCCATCATTCATTATATCTTCTGTGAATCATACAACATAGACCATGGCAAGGGATCTTGGCATGCCACCATCAGTCTAGCAAAGCGGTAGAACCTAAGAGGGGAGGCTTTAAGGATGATTGACAGAACATATAACCCCAAACATATCCATGTTAACCCTCAAATGATGGTAGCTGATTGTTAGAATTTTCTCTCTGGGAAAGACATGAACAGTATCTACCCTCTCCCTTTAAGATCCAGTGACATATCAAAGTTTAATTTTACCAAAGTTCACTCCAGGGAACCAATGAATTTATTGGGCTTACCCAAAGAGCATGCAAGTGTGGGTGACCTCAAAGCAGTTATACTGGAAAGTCTTCAACCAGTATGGGCAACAGGTTCTCTTTACCACGTAGGCAGAGTCCCTTCGGTTTCCCTGAGACCATGTGCAATTAGAGCAGAATTACATCCAACTGGCTAGAGGAACGGATGAATACTCAAGTGTGGGTCTTTGGACACTCGTCACTTCCTCCATCTGCGAGAGAATTACCATACTCCACAGGTCCGCCTGTGAGGCACTCTGCCGCAAGTCAACACAGCTGTCCCCATGAAGATGGCAGCTGTTTTGCTGGGCAGACACTGCTGTATGACATGGCTTTCTGGAGGGCAGTCTGGAAACGTGTAGCTAATCACACTCTCGAATCCTGACTTAGCTTTATTCTTGGTGGTTTAAACCGCGGACAGTGTTGTGTGCGCAAAGTGTGAGGGAAGCATGTACTGCGTGTCCACGTGTGTCCAGTACCGGCTTATTAATACTAGTTAAGTCAGTGTTTATACAGTCGGGGTTCTCTAGAGGAGCAGAGCTGACAGGATGACCATGTACTGGAAAGGGAGAGTCAATGGACTGGCTTCCACGAGAGGGCTGCCTAGCTCAACAGTGGCCATCTGCCCTCTGAGAGCCTGGTGGCGGTGGCTACTCAGGCTGTGATGCTAGACGCCTCAGCAGTTCCAGTGTGGTGCAGATGGTCTGGAGCTTTCCTGGAGAGTCACTGATCTTCAGTCCATGTTGACGGGCCCCAGAAGTCTGACAGCAGAGGAGGAGGAGGACTTCAGAAGCCACAGGGAGAGATTTACTCACCGATAAGAGGCAAAGCTAGGGCTGGTGAGATGGCTCAGACGGTAAGAGCACTTGTTGCACAAGCCTGATGACTCAAACCCAATACCACGGGACCTATGTAAAACAATCCAGGGCTGATGTGGTGGCTCAGTGGGTAAAGTCAGCTACAGAACCTGATGACCTGAGTTCAATCCCTGGGTTGCCTTCTGATCTACACACTCACACACACACACACACACACACACACACACACACACACTTTAAAAGATTTTTTAAGGAAATATAGAGTCAGACAAGCAGGATTACCTTTTTCTCAGATCTCTTGTTTCTGGGTCACCTGGAGGTGTGGCACCCTCTGAGCAAGGGTCTTCTACCCTCAGATAACCCTTTCTGGGGAGACCCGCTCAGATTCACACACAGGTGTGTGTGTCTCTTAGTTGACTTCCAATCCCATCAGTGACAGTCAACCATCAGTTGACAATCAGCATTGCTGTCGCTGTATGCTTATGAAAGGAAATACGTTTCCAGATGAAAAGACAAAATACTCATGGAACTTCCTAACATGGACTAGCAACCTCCAAGAGCCTGACACACTAGAAGGTAAGTTTCCTTTTCCAGTGAGATAGAATACAGAACCCCCAGGTTGGAAAAACTCATACCATCCAGGGAGTGGACAGAAACCAGTAGGAATTGGTTGGAGATAGGACATTTTGCTTTCCTGCAGCACAGAGGGTGGCTGGGTGGAGAAGGGGGTGAGAATGGGGCAAGCCAGGTGTTGTGATAGATTGGAACTACGTGCCTTCCTCCATTCCCCAGAGTCAGGCAAACCTAAGAGAAAGCCAGACGCCACTAGGGTGGAGGAAGATGTGGAGACCAACACAAATTTGACTAAGTTTGTCTGCAAGTGGATGGAGCCGATGGGAATTAGTTAGAAAAGGAGTCGCTGAATGGTGGAGCTTAACTCTGGGTGAGAAGGGATTGAACTGGGAGGCAGGTAGAGGTCTCAAAGAATCAGCATCATTTCCCATCTCAAGTTAGGTGGCACCTACTTGCTATGTTATTTTTCATTCCACTGTCTAGATGGTTCCACCATTCATTTTAAAAGGCATGCGTTACCCTGCTGTGCTAGAGAGAGAAGCTGTGTGGACCATGGTATACTGGCCTCAAGTGACATATGTGAGAACCATGAAGAGGCTAGTATTTTATGCTTTTTTTTCATATGAAATAAAAACAGAAGTTTAAATGTTAACTAAACTGAAATCCTGCACTAACAGGGAGATAAGTAATGCTGGGTCATCTGTAAACACTGGCCGGAAGCCGGCAATGGACTGCTTTCTGTCAAGAGGCTGCAGAGACAGTGTTTTCTACTGTTACCCAGGAACCCAGTTCTAAGGTAGGCGATTGTATAAAGTCTCAGATTTGCCCCAGAGCCTTGTGCACTAACTATATCCTGCCATTTTGCAGGTTCTCTCTCTCTCTCTCTCTCTCTCTCTCT
>LOEQ01001416.1:124768-136343 GCA_001685075.1 Bramus lutescens
TCTCTCTCTCTGTGTGTGTGTGTGTGTGTGTGTGTGTGTGTGTGTGTGTGTGGTCACATACATGTGTGCCTACATGCCACAGCATGGGTGTGGAGGTCAAAGGGCAACTTTCAGTAGTAGGTTCTCTCTTTCCAGCTTGTTGGGGAGAGTCTGTCTTATGTCTGTTTCTGTCCTGTGTACTCCAGGGTGCTGGCCCACTGTTGGAAAACATTGTTGTCTGATAGAGGTCACAGTCTACCATAACCTGGCAGCTTTCTCTAAGCTCGCCAATATAGAAACTCCCTCCCTCCCCAGCAAAGCTTCCTACTCTCTACCCAGCCTTATCTGGAGGATGTCTCTAGGTCCGGGATGCCTGGCTTATCTCAAGGGTGACCCTTGACATAGTTGTTCCTCCCCTGATAATGCACATGGTAATTAGGCAAGTGCTCTAGCCATTTTGATAGGACCCTACTGCCACATACAAAGCCTTGTGATAAAAGCATGCCCCTTAATGAAAATTATTGTTTGTCACCCGACTCCTCGATCCTATTTCTTTCTTATACTCTGGAATAAAGTTGAGCCGATTCACTGAAGTTTGTCTCCCAGAGGTCTATCTCCATTAGTTGTCATGGGCTACAAACAAAGCTTTCTGTCACTATTTCTGCCTCTTTCTGCTTTTGGGCTGACGCTTAGCCATTGTTCATTTTTTAAAATTTTATTTGTCAATGCTCACACAAGAATTGCTAAAAAAAAAATCATGAATCCTACATACCAGTATTTTAATAAAGCCTCCATGTTCTCAATGTTGTGAGTCACCCATAGCCAAACATGTTACTTCTATCTGTCTTAACATAGTTTCACAGGGGGGTCGGTAGCGTCACCCCAACTCTGATGTTCCTGCACTATTTGAAGCAAGAACAATATAGTCATGGGGGTTTATTTGCAGTTTCTTATAATGTCCACAGACTGTTATCTTTATCATTAGATGTACCTAAATGCCAGTGTGTCAGAAACTTTATTCCATGATGAGACAAGGGAAATGCATTCAAATACAAATACTGTGCAATTCTGTGATCTTGTGTAAAGGCCAGAATATGGTGGATAGATTCTTCTCCAGATGTCTGAGTTTCCTATAGAACATCTGCAGTTGGATAAGGCCCTCCCAAGAGGCAGGCATCCAGAATAGACCATGAGGAAGAATGTGTAGTTTTAAAAAGGCACCAGAATGAGCTATTCCTCTGTACCTCTTTGTTATGAGTCATTGATGTAGACAATGTTATAATTCAGGGGCTGCAAATTCCAATGCGTACACAGGCCTATGAAGGTAATGTAGATTAGCAGATGGCTGGGTTCCTCAAACTTACCTTCTTTTTTTCTTTTTATTTATTTATTTGTTTATTTATTTATTTTTACATACCAATCCCATTTCCCCTTCCCTCCTTTCCTCCTGTACCCCCCACCTCCCTTCCAACCCAATCTCTATCTGCTCCTCAGAGAGGGCAAGGCCTCCCCTGGGAAGTCAGCTAAGCTTGTCCCAGCACCTTGTGGATGCAGGACCAAGGCCCTTCCCCCATGTCTAGGCTGAGCAAGGCATCTCTCCATAGAGAACGGGCTCCACAAATTCAGTTCATGCATTAGGGTTAGATCCTGGTCCCACTACCAGGGACGCAACATACTGCACAAGCCAAACCATTGTCACCTGCATTCAGAGGGCTTAGTTCAGTCCTATGTGGGTTCCCCAGAGTCAGTGAATTCCCACTAGCTCCAATCAACTGATTCTGTGAGTTTCCCCATCACGGTTTTGACTGCTTTGCTCAAATTATCACTCCTCCCTCTCTTCAGTCGTACTTGGGGAGCTTGACCCAGTGGATAATTGTGGATTACTGAATCTGCTTTCATCTGTTTCTGGATGAGGGTTCTAGTTTCTCTGGGGTTGTGGACTGTAGGCTGGTTATCCTTTGCTTTATGTCTGATAACCACTTTTGAGTGAGTACATACCTTATTTGTCTTTCTGGGTCTGGGTTGCCTCACTCGGGATGGTTTTATCTAGTTCCCTCCATTTGCCTGTATATTTCAAGATGTCATTGTTTTTTACTGCTTAGTAGTATTCCATTGGATAAATGCACCAAATTTTCTTTATTCATTCTTCAGTTTAGGTTCAGATTGTTTCCAGATTCTGACTACTATGAATAATGCTGCTATGAACATAGTTTCTATGAACATAGAATGTCCTTCTGGTGTGAGGTGTGAGTGTGTCTCCTTTGGGTAGATGCCCAAAAGTGATATTGCTGGTTCGTGATGTAGACTGATTTCTAATTTTTTGAGAAATCACCATATTGGTTTCCACAGAGGCTGCACAAATTCATGTTCCCACCATCAATGAAGAAGTGCTTCCCTTACTCCACATCCTTTCCAGCATAAGCTGTCATCAGTGTTTCTGATCTTAGCCACTCTGATAGGTGTAAAATGGTATCTCAGAATAGTTTAGATTAGCATTTCTCTGATGACTAAGAATGTTGAGCATTTCTTTAAGTGTCTTTTGGCCATTTGTTATTTTTCTATTGAGAATTCTCACCTGGGATCCCCTCCAGAGCCAAGTCTCTTGCCAACCCTAAAATGGCTTCCTTAGTATAGATATCTTCGTCCCTGCTCCTATATCCGCCCTTCCTCCATCTCAACCCTCCCACTCCCCCAAGCTCTCCCCAGTCTTTCCCTTCTCCCTTCTTTCTCACCATCTCCCTTCCCTCCATCCCACCCCCACCCCTATTTTCACCCCCATGCTCCCAACTTTTGCCCGGTGATCTTGTTTGCTTCCCATTTCCAGGAGGATCTATATATGTTTTTCTTTGGGTTCACCTTGTTATTTGGCTTCTCTAGGCTTGTTAACTATAGGCTCAATGTCCTTTGTTTATGGCTAGAATCCACTAATGAGTGAGNCAGATGGAGATAGAGACAGAGACCCTCATCAGAGCAACGGACTGAGCTCCCAAGGTCCAGTTGAAGAGCAAAAAGAGGAAGAAGATGAGCAAGGAAGTCAGGGGCTGCGCCCACCCACTGAGACAGCATGCCTGATCTAATGGGAGCTCACCAAATCCTGCTGGACCGGGACTGAACGAGCATGTGATCAAACCAGACTCTGAATGTGGTTACCAATGGGGGCAGACTGAGAAGCCATCGATAGTAACACTGGGACCTGTTTTTATTGCATTGCTGGCTTTTTGGGACCCTAGTCTATTTGGATGCACATCTTCCTAGGCCTGGATGGAAGGGGGAGGGCCTTAGACTTCCCACAGAGCAGGGTACCCTGCCCTCTCTTAAGGAGGGAGGGGGAGGGAGGAGGATGAGTGGAGGAGCAGGAGGGGAATGGGAGGAGGGGAGGAAGTGTAAATTTTTGAATGGAAAAAAAAGAAAAACAAAAGAAGCTCACTGAAGACATTCATTGAGCAATTATATTCCCAGTAACTTCTGTGCCAGTTCTATGTTAAGTGTCAGGAATGTAATTTAAGTGCATCCTTGGTTTTGAATACCCTGTTTTTCTTAAACAATAAAGCATAGACTGTCAACAGGCAAATAATAGAAAAAAATTCTCTGTTTAGATCTGTACCCTATCTTTTAACTGGATTATTCAGTATTTTGATGTCTAGTATCTTGAGCTCTTTGTATATTTTGTAGATCAATCCTCTATCAGATGTGGGGTTGGTAAAGATCTTTTCCCATCCTATAGGCAGTCATTTTGGCTTGTTGATGGTGTCCTTTGCTTTACAGAAGCTTCTTAGTTTCAGGAGGTCCCATTTATTGATTGTTGCTCTCAGTGTCTGTGCTACTGGAGTTATATTTAGGAAGTGGTCTCCTATGCCAATGTTTTGAAGGCTACTTCCCACTTTCTCTTCTATGTGGTTGAACTTATGTTGAGGTCTTTGACCCATTTGCATTTGAGTTTTGTTCATGCCCATAGATATGGATCAATTTGCATTCTCCTACTACATATCAACATCCAATTATGCCAGCACCATTTGTTGCAGATGCTTTTTTTTCTCCATTTTAGCTTCTTTGTCAAAAATCAGGTGTTCAGAGGTGTATGGATTGATATCAGGGTCTTCCATTCAATTCCATTGGTCCACCCATTTGTTTTTATGCCAATACCAAATCATTTTCATTACTATAGCTCTATAATAGGTCTTGAAGTCAGGGGTGGTGATACCTTCAGGTATTCCTTTATTATACAGGATTGTTTGTACTACCTTGGGTTTTTTGTTTTTCCATTTGAAATTTATTGTTTTTTCAAGGTCTGTGAAGAACTGTGCTGGGATTTTGATGAAATTGCATTCAATCTGTAGATTGCTTTTGATAAGATTGCCATTTTTACTATGTTAATCCTACTTCTTTGTGTACATGGGAAATCTTTCCATTTTTTATATCCTCTTCAATTTCATTCTTCAAAGTCTTAAAGTTCTTGTCATACAGGTTTTTCACTTATTTGGTTAGAGTTACTCCACTGTGTTTTGTGTTGTTAGTGATTATTGTGAAGGGTGATATTTCTCTGATTTCTTTCTTAGCCCATTTATCATCTGTATATAGGAGGGCTACTGATTTTCTATAGTTAATTTTATATCCTGTCACATTACTGAAGGTGTTTATTAGGTGTAGGAGTTCTCTGGCATAATTTTTTGGGGTCTCTTATGTATACTATCATATCAGTAAATAGCAAAAGTTTGACTTCTTCCTTTCCAATTTGTATCCATTTGATCTCCTTTTGTTAACTTATTACTCTAGTTAGAACTTTGAGTACTATATTAAATAGACATGGAGAGAGTGGACAGCTTTGCTTGTTTCTGATTTTAGTGGAATTGCTTTGAGTTTTTCTCCATTTAGTTTGATGTTGGCTGTTGGTTTGCTGTATATTGCCTTTATTATGTTTAGAAATGTTCCTTGTATCCCTGATCTATGCAAGACCTTTATCATGAAGGAGTGTTGGATTTTGACAAATTTTTTTTCAGCATTTAATGAGATGATCATGTTTTTTTCTTTCAATTTATTTATATGGTGGATAACACTGACAGATTTTTATTTATTGAACCATTCCTGCATCTCTCAGATGAAGCCTACTTCATCGTGGTGGATGATGTCACTAATGTGTTCTTGGATTCAGTTTGCCAGTATTTTATTGAGTATTTCTGCATAAATGTTCTTGGGGAAGATTTATTTGTAATTCTCTTTTTTAGTTGTGTCTTTGTGTGCTTTGGATATCAGGGTAACTGTAGCCTCATAAAAAGGGTTTGGTTGGCAGTGTTCCTTCTGTTTCTATTGTGTGGAACAATTTGAGGAGTATATGTATTAGCTCTTCTTTGAAATTCTGGTAGAGGTCTGTGCTGAAACCATTTGGTTTTGGTTTTTTTGAGGGGGGTCTTTTGATGACTGTTTCTATTTCCATAGGATTTATAAGCCTATTCAGTTTGTTTATCTGATCTTGATTTAATTTTGACGTGTCGTACTTATCCAAAAAATTGTCCATTTCCTTTAAATTTTCTGATTTTTGGGAGTATAGGCTTTTGAAGTATGACCTAATGATTCTCTAGATTTCTTCAACGTCTTTTGTTATGCCCCTATTCATTTATGATCTTGTTAATTTGGATATTTTCTCTCTGTCTTTTGGTTTGGATAAAGGTTTGTCTTGCTGATTTTCTTGAAAAACCAGCTCTGTGTTTCATTGATTCTTTGTATTGTTTTCTTTGTTTCTATTTTATTGGTTTCAGCCTTCAATTTGATTATTTCCCGCAGTCTACTCCTCCTGGGTGAGTTTGCTTCTTTTTGTTCTAGAGCTTTCAGGTGTTCTGTTAATTTGCTAGTATGGGATTTCTGCAGCTTCTTTGTGTAGGCATTTAGAGCTATGAGCTTTCCTCTTAGCATTGTTTTCATTGTGTCCCATAAGTTTGGGTATATTGTGTGGTCGTTTCCATTGAATTCTAAGAAATCTTTAATTTCTTTCTTTATGTCTTCCTTGATTCAGTTGAACATTGTTCAATTTCCATGAGTTTGTGGTCTTTCTGAAATTAGTGTTGTTGAGTTCTAACTTTAAGCTGTGATGATATGAAAAGGTGCATCGGGTTGTTCCAATATGTGTTGTATCTGTTGAGGTTTGCTTTGTTACAGAGTATGTGGTCAATTTTTGAGAAGGTTCCATGAGGTGTTGAGATGAAAGTATATTCTTTTGTGTTTGGGTGGAATGTTCCATAGGTGTCAGTTAAGTCCATTTGAATTATAACATTTATTAGTTCCTTTCTTTCTCTGTTGAGTTTATTTCTGGCTGACCTGTCCAGTGGTGAGAGTAGGGTATTGAAGTCACCCACTAGTAATGTCTGGGCCTTAATATGTGATTTAAGCTTTAGAAATGTTTCTTTTACAAATGTGGGTGTCCTTGTATTTGGGGCATAGATGTTCAGGATTAAAACTTCCTTTTGATGGATTTTTTTTCTGTTACAAATAAGAAATACCCTTTCTCATCTCTTTTAATTGATTTTAGTTTGAAGTATATTTTGTTAGAGATTAGGATAGCTACACCAGCTTTTCTCTTAGATTCATTTGATTGGAAAATCTTTTCCCCATCCTTTACTCTGAGGTAATATCTGTCTTTGAGGTTGAAGTGTTTCTTGTGAGCAGTAGAAGGATGGATTTTGTTTTTGTATCCAATCTGATAGCCTGTGTCTCCTTATAGGTGAGCTGAGTCCATTTATACTAAGGGATATTAATGACCAGTGATCACTAGTTCCTGTTATTTTTGTTTTTGTTCTTATTGGTGGCACTGTGTGTGTGTTTTCCTTCTTTGGGATTTGCGGCTGTGAGACCATCTACTACCTGTGTTTTAGTGGATGTAGCTGAGTTTCTTGAGTTGGAGTTTTCCTTCTAGTACTTTGTGTAGGGCTGTATTTATAGCTAGGTATTGCTTAAATCTGGTTTTGTCATTGAACATCTTGCTTTCTTCGTCTATGGTGACTGAAAGTTTTGCTGGATATAGTAGTCTGAGCTGGCATCTGTTGTCTCTTAATATCTGCATAAAGCCTGACAAGGACCTTCTGACTGTCATTGTTTCCATTGAGAAGTCAGGTGTAATTCTGATAGGTTTGCCTTTATGTGTTACTTGGCTATGTTTCTTTTGCAGTTCTTAATATTCTTTCTTTATTCTGTATGTTTTGTGATTTTATTATTATATGGCAATGGGATTTTTTTTTTATCCAGTCTTTTTGGTGTTCTGTAAGTTTCTTGTACTTTCATAGACATGTCCTTCTTTAGTTTGGGAAAATTTCTACTATGATTTTTACTGAATGTATTTTGTGCCTTTGAACTTGACTTCTCCTTCTTCTATCCCTATTATTCTTAGGTTTGGTCTTCTTGTAGTGTCCCAGATGCCCTAGATGTTTTGTGTTAGAAATTTGTTGGATTTAACATTTCCTTTGACCAATGAATCTATTTCATCTACATATATCTTCAGCACTTAAGATCCTCTCTTCTGTCTCTTGTATTCTGTTGGTTACACTCGCATTTGTGGTTCCTGATCATTTACCCAAATTTTCCATTTCCAGAATTCCACCAGTTTGTGTTTTCTTTATTGCCTCTATTTTTTTCAAGTTCTATTTCAGTTTTCAAGTCTTGAACTATTTCCTTCACCTGTTTGATTTGTTGATTTCTTCCAATTTTTAATTTGTCTTGTCCTCCACTTATTTAAGGGAATTTTTCATTTCCTCTTTAAGGGCCTCAATAATCTTCATAAAGTTATTTTTAAGGTCATTTTTTTTTGTTTCATCTGTGGTGTGATGTTCAGAGCTTGCTGTCATAGAACCACTAGTTTCTGATGGTACTGTATGGCTCTCTATGTTGTTGAGTGTTTTCTTGTTGTCTACCCATCTCTTTCTCCAATCAGTATAGGTGAGGCATGTGCTTCAGGGGGTCTCTCTTCCTCCAATTGGTGTAGTTGGGGACTATGGCTCCATTGAAAACTCCTTCAGCTGCAGGTCACTCCTCCAAGTGACGCAGGCTCAAGGCTCAGACAGTTACTCCTTGAGGTGCAGGTGGGGCCAAAGCTCTGGTGATCACATCTCCAGGTGCAGATGGGGTAGCTTACGCAGAGACTGGCAGTGGGTGCTGACAGGAGCCCAGGTACTCTTTCCCAGAGGTACTTCTTACAATAACTTCTGGAAGCCGCTGCTGGAAGCCACTGCTGTTGCTGTTGTTGCTCCTGGCCTTTGCTAAGCACTCTCCGTGTCCACTCGGTCTTCCTATGCTCCTGACATCCACTTGGCACTCCCAAGCTGTCTTCTTTCAACAAAGACCCAAGTTAGCTAGCACATTAAGCAAATGGATGTGGTTTTCACTTTCGCAATCAGTGTATCTCTCTTTTGTCATGGAGTGAAAAGAAGTTATCAGCTTGTCATTCTTTTTCCTTCTTTAGGGATGCAGCATTTCGCTGGCTCTAATGATCAGTATCCTGAGTATGCTGCCAAACGGGAAGAGGAACTTGATGTCGAGAGAAGCACTATGAACAATGAGCCTATGTCAAGGTGAAGGGTGGACAAATGGCTCTCAGCTCCAGGTTATTGGAGCTTAAGGTACTGACTGATATTTCTATCCTGATTTTTTAAAAAATTTAGAATCACTTGATCCTTAATCTTCAAGTCTTGGCTAATTTATTTATTTATTTCTATGAAGATCCAATAGTATGATTGGTTATACAAAGACCTCAAGCAACCAGACTGGGAGGACAGCATCTTCTGTAAAAAGACTGATAGCAGTGCCCCCCCTACCCTCCCTTATGGGAGGAGGGGAGGAGGTGGAAAAATTTTAATAAAAAAAAGAGTGATAGCTTAGAATGTAGTCACTGCTAATGGCACCAGAATGTTTTCAAATACACACATACACACACACACACCCCACTGTGACAGCAGGATTATATCCACCCACTCAGCCCCCATTTCCAATCCATAGTTCACTGTTTTCTTGATTGAATTGGGTTTTATGCAATATGTCATCTGAAAGCAAAGACACAGAGGGCTGGGGAGATGGCTTTCAGTGGGTAAGAGAACCTGCCATTGAAGTGTAAGGACCCATGTTTGGACACCAGCAGTGATGTAAAAAGTCAGGTGTGGCCACATGAGTGTCTGTAATTCCAGTGATTTGCAGGGAACATACAATGCGGGAGTCACACAGTTAGACAGAAGGGAGAAGGAGATGGAGGGAAGATGGGAGGGAGGGAAGGAGAGACAATGGCCAGATACACTTGTAGATTTTCAGTGATGATGCACTCAGTCTTCATCCCTTTCCTTCCCTCCTTTTTAATTCATAAAACCTTGTGCTTGGCCAGCTAAGCAAGGAAAGCATGGGGAGGGGGTGACTGGCCCCTGCCAGCACCGGTTAGATAAGCTGAGTTGTTTTTTTCCTATATTTAGCTCTGAATGGATACAGAGTCAGCATTGCCTAGTTCCTTTCTGGGTTAAAGGGGGAAAATCACTAACATTTTTAATTTTTCCAAAAGTTTTCAGCTTTATTTAGAATCATTTCACTCACTGTTGGGTCGGAATCAGGAAAGGGGATTGATTTCAGACTCCAAAAGTAAAGGTGGAGATATTTCAAAATATTTTCGTGAAATCTGTCTACAAGGCATACTGAAATCTGTGGAGCTTACTTCTTATGGGTTCATGTGTGTGCCCATGTTCATGCATTCAAGTGAGTGTTGTTGCATGTGTGTGTTTGGGGCATAGAGAAGCCAGAGGACAGCTTTGGGTGTCACCCTCAGGAACTGTCCAGCTTTTTTGAGGCAGGCTTTCTCATTGGGTTGGAACTCAGTAATCAGGGTAAACTGGCTGGCTAGAAAACCCAGGGACCATCCTGTTCCCACTTCCTCAGTGCTGTGACAACAAGCTCCTGTCAGCATGTTCAGGACATTCTTACACAGGCGTTGGGGCTAAACTTGGTTCTTCATGCTTAGAAAGCAAGCACTTTACACACTAAATGACCTCAAATATTTTTAATTAATAAGAACCACATAAAGCAAGGTGAAAAAAGGTAGAGATTGTGGCTTCCTAAGCTTAATATTTTTAAGCAAAATTAACATTTTCTATAAAACGGCTGATTTGCCCAGGCGAAATGTTTGCAAATAAAATCTTTTTGTTCTAAATCATTGATTCAGATCTGAATAATAGTTTCAATTAAGTCAGGTTTCCATTTCTAATTAGTGAAATATACATGTGAACCTCTAATAACTTTCCCAGGAATTTTGTTGTTGATGAATTTATTTCATTACTTTAAATCTATTTTAATTTTTAGCAATTCCATACATGTATACAATGTATGGTGATCGTATTCGCCCATTACTCTCTTGCACACTCTTCCCCCTCCTGCTCCTGTGTCTTTTGTGTGTGTGTATGGGGGGGTGTCTTGTGCAGACAACTGCAGAAATCATGTGTTCATGTTTACATTGGCCACCTCATTTCCAGAAGACAGCATGTCACCCTCCCACCTCCATCCTTTGGCTCTTACCATTTTTTTAGCCTTTTTCTTTGGTGTTCTTGGAGCCTTGAAGAGGCAGGGCGGGCCAGGGAGGGGTGGAGTTGTGCGCTGCAGCTGTCCTGTTTAAGTCGGCAGTCACCTGTGCCCAGCAGTTTGACCAGTTATGAGCCCCTTCATCAACTGTCACTCACAGCAAAAAAAAAAAAAGTTTAAAAAAATTTAAAAAATAAAAATAAATAAATAAAGGATTCTTTGACCCATGCTGAGACCATGACTAGTCTATGATTATAGCATTAATATTTAGAGACTAGTTTGACAGCATGTCTATTTAGCGAAACATCAGTTGTAAGTTCCCCTAGGGCCTGTGACCTCCCCAACCATAGGCTTTTTACTAGGTTAAATACTGTTGGCATTTCCTCCCTCCCAATGGAGGCCTCAGATCCAATCGGAAAATGGTTGGTTACCCCAGTCACGCCACTATCATACTAGGGGCATGTCTTGCCTGACAGGTCAGTATTGTAGCACACAGGCTTCAGGCCTAGGTAAGAGAAAAGGTGTTTGTTTCCCTCATAGCTTGCACACATCTTCTGGCTCAGGAAAGTGAGCCATCGAGGGGAACAAGGAAAGGATTTTAAGTGAGCTCCAGCTTGGTCTCACTATGTCCTACACCAAAGTGTGCAGTGTTGTTGGCAATAGGGTCTTATCATCTAGTTCTGGTAGTCAACTGAGAACAGTGCAAAAGTCTGTATTTTTCTTTGTATAGAGAACTTCTCATGTATCATAGGCTAGCCTCAAATTCATAACATAGAGCTTCCTATTTCTGTCTCCTGACTGCTGGGGTTGTAGGTGCCCAGATTATATGGTGGTGGAGACTGAACCCTGGGCTTTGTTTGTGCTAGTCAAACATTCTGTCAACTGAGCTATAGGCCCAGCCCAAGTTCAGAGTTTTAACAGAAAAAACAAAGCTATTGGCTATTCAATGAAGTATGTGTGTAAAAAGAGAATCAGACACACACACACACATGCACAAAGAAAGATCTTTTAGTCTTCATAGAGAGCATATGTGGATACATATAATGGGTTAAATACATATGTGGAT
>LOEQ01001416.1:150155-162658 GCA_001685075.1 Bramus lutescens
ATCTATCTATCTATCTATCTATCTATCTATCTATCTATCTATCTATTTCTATCTCTATCTCTCTCTCACTGTGGCCTCTCCCACCCACAATGGGACCCTCCAGGGTTACCCGCAAGCTATAAATCATAACACATACCTACTTTAATTTCCTCCATATCACCGTTAAACCTGAGTGCTTGAATATTTGAGAATGAAGTCCATTCCATCTTCAGCAGCAGGAAGAATGAATGGAACACTGGAAAACTAGTAATACAGGAAAATATTCTGAAAACTGAAGCATTTGTCTTATTACTCTCTATCAATAAAAACTCGGGAGTCAGAATGACCAGGGACACAGCACAGAAGTGAACAGTGACCTCTCTCTTGATATTTATAAATATTTAGAAATATTCTCTTGAGAATATTTCTAAACTACTTCCTCATACTTCCTGTGTCTCTCTATCTGTCTTCTGTCCTCAAAAATCTCTATGGCTAATTTTTGTCAGCTAGTAGATAGCTCTGTTCTCTGATTCAAAGTAAACTTTATTGTCAGTCTCAGGAGTGTCAGAGTGAAATCAAAATATCCCACAACAGAAAGCTAATAAAAAACTAATATTTGAAAAACTTAAGGCCCATCCATTTTAGGTCACAGAATTTTTTTTAAAGGGTTAAAAACATTGTGCTGCACATTTTGAAAATCAGTGTGGTAATTTCTCAGAAAACTGGTGATCAACCTACCTCAAGACCCAGCAATACTACTCTTGGGTATATATCCAAAGAATGCTCAATTGTACCACAAGAACATTTGTGCTCAACTATGTTCATAGATCACTATTCAATATAGCCAGAACCTGGAAACAACCTAGATGCCCCTCAACCAAAGAATGGAAAAAGAAAATGTGGTACATTTACTCAATTGAGTATTACTCAGTGAAAATGACTCAGTGGTTATGACATCTTCAAATTTTCATGCAAATGGATAGAACTAGAAAAAGAAATCCTGAGTGAGGTAACCCAGACCCAGAAAGACAAACATGGTATGTATTCATAAACAGATATTAGACAAAGCAAAGGATAACTGGCCTATAGTCCATGACCCCAGAGAAGCCAGGTAACAAGGAGAGACATACAAGGAGCCCCCTGGGAAGGGGAAATAGGTGAGATCTGAGAAAATTGGGAGAGTGGTGGGAGGTGGGGAAGGCAAAGACAAAAAAATATACCTTGACTGTGGGAGCCATTATGGAGCTAGCATGCTGCCTGGCACCAGGGAAATTCCCAGGAATCCACAATGATGACCCCGGCTAAGACTCTAAGCAATAGTGGGGAGGGTGCCTGAACTGGCCTTCCCTTGTTATCAGATTGATGACTACCTTGTCATCATAGAACCTTCATCCAGCAACTAATGGAAGCAGATGCAGAGATCCACAGGTAAGCTCTGGGCCAAGCTCCCAGGGTCCTGTCGAAGAGAGGGAGGAGTGATATTATGAGCAAAGTGGTCAAGACCATGATAGGGATATCCACAAAAAACAGCTGACCTGAGCTAGCGGGAGCTCACTGACTCTGGACTGATAGTGGGAGAACCTGAATAGGCCCAAACTAAATGCTCTAAATGTGGGGGACAGTTGTGTGGCTTGGGCAGTCTGTGGGACCACTAGCAGTGGGACCAGGATTTATTCCTAGTGCTTCAACTGGCTTTTTGGCGCTCATCCTTTTCGGAGGAATACATTGCTCAGCCTAAATNCAGGAGGAGGGGAGGGAGTGGGGACAGGGATAAGGATAGGTACATGAAATGAGAAAAGATTGCTTTTAAAAATAAATAAATGAGTTGAAATTTAAAAAAATATTGTGCTGCAAAGTTCCTCATTAAGTCATTAACAAAAATACAGGAATGCAACTAATTTTGGTAAGTTAATTTTTTTAGCCATCCATCTTAGCACCCTCATTGTTCTCCCTCAGATTTGTAGATTTACATTTATGATGGTCACAAGTGATTAGTTTATCCCTTCCCTGATTTTATGCTTATTAACTTTATAAAGATTTGGGATAAATGTATAAAACCCTATAAAGTAATAGGAAGCATTAAAGTGTACAAGCACTTATGATTGATTAAAAATGAACAGGGGATACTGAAGAGACAGCTCAGTAGTTAAGAGCATTTGCTGCTATTGTAGAAGACTTGAGTTTTGTTCCCAGCACCCACATCAGGTCAGGCAGGTCACGACCATCGACCACTACAGCTTAAGAAGATCCAATGCTCTCTTCTGGCCTCCCAGGGCACCTTCACAGACCAACACACATGATCAAAAATAAAGATAAAATCTTGAAAAAATGAGCAGGAATGTTTAGAAGTGGTGGCAGAAAATTGGAAACTTAAAATGGGAGTATTCCTAGCATACCAATTTTCTCTTTTTTTAAGTTGATTTTTCTTAAGTAGTTACAGAGAAAATGTATTTCCATTCCATTTTGCTCATTTTCCTGAATCCTGCTCGTTTGTCTTTCCATGTATATACTCATTTCCTAAGACTGCCACAACTAAACAGATGACTTAAGACAATAGCAATTGTTGGTTGAGGATTCCCATAGCTACAGGTCCAAGATCAAGGCATCAGCAGGGCAACTCTCCTGGAGGTTGTGCTGGTGAATTTGCTCACTTTTCTTCTAGCCTCTGATGGTTTGCTGATGATCTGTGTTATTCCTTGGTAAATAGACACATCACCTCAATCTCTGTCTTCATGTTTATATTGGGCTCTTCCTGGGAGCACACTTGCCTCTGTATGACATTCTTGTTTCAAGCACACTTGACATGTCATGAGGGGTTCACACTACTCTGACCTCATGCTAACTTTATTATTTATATTTACAACAACCTTACTTCCAAACAGGAAATGTCGGGGGTTGAGACTTCAGTAAATTAATGTAAACCAGTAGCCCCAGTGTTTTTAGTTTTGTTCTTCCTGCTGCTTCCCTTTTGGTCATTGTGCCTGCAATATTTTCACTTTTTTTTTTCTCTTTTGCTCCCCTCCCCACCATCAGGCACTGTCCTTATTTTTATTTTTGAGATTATATTTTAATCACATTGTTTCTCTGTGTCTTTTTCTGTCCCACCAGCCAGCTCCTAAATAACAGCAAGGAGACTTCTTATTAATTATGAAAGTTTGGCCTTTAGCTTAGGCTTGTTCTTAACTTGTTCTTAGAACTTAATTAACCCATTTCTAGCAGTTCATGTTCCAGCACATAGTGTTGCCTCTCTTCCATCTTGTTCCTTCTGTTTCCTCTCTGTGTCTTCTGTTGTTTCCCTCAAATGCCTCCTCCTTCTCTCTTCTTTCTGCCCCAGAAATCCCACGTATACCTCTTGCCTAGGTATTGGCTCTAAACCTATTGGCCATTCAGCTTTTTATTACACCAATCACAGCAACACACCTTCACAGTGTACAAACATCCCACAACTTTTCTCCTTTCCCTTTGCTCCCCTCAAAGCCTCTCCTATGCTCCTCCTTACTCTCTTTCCAATTTGTGACATCATTTTTATTAATTGCTGTTTCATGCATATACATGTATGTATATACGTCTGCATTCCTAAATATAATCTTCCTGGTCTGTATAATGTTGATGTTTTCAGGGATGACTGTTATGTGTCCTTTCTTCCCTGGGGAAGACTTTCTCCCACTCTCAGGATTCCTTAGTTGCTGTAATTCTTTGCACTGGGTTGAGGCCTTGTGGTCTTTAGCCCATCCACTTTGCCACATCCATTGTTCTTGTCCTTGGTTAGCTCATGATCAAGCAGTTATGCAGAAGAGACTTTATGGGCATAGTTTCTGTTGTTACTAGGAGACACAGTCTCACATCGAACTCTGGGATCCTCTGGCTCTTACATCTAAGGCAGTGTTTGTATTTCACTGGGAACCTTGTAGTAAATTTCATGTGACACTTGGAGCCAATGGAGTTGAGCAGCTCTGTGTTGTAGCATTTTTCCTTTTAAAGATACATTGGTTGGGGCTGGAGAGGTGGCTCAGCAGTTAAGAGCACTAGCTGCTCTTCCATAGGACTTGAATTCAATTCCCAGGACCCACCTAACAACTCACAACCATCCAGTTCCAGGTGATCCAATGCTGTCATCTGGCTTCCATGGGCACTGCATACACATGACACACAGCCATTCATACACGTAAATACTCATGCATACAACATAAATAAATAAATCATTTTTTAAAGTCACATTATAAAATGTACTCTGTGTGTGTGTGTGTGTGTGTGTGTGTGTGTGTGTGTTGTAGGTTAGGGGTCAGCCTTAGGTATCATTCCTCCACAGGTGCTGTCTAACATATTTTTTGAGACAGATTCTCTCACTAAGACCTGAGGCTTGCTAATTAAGTAGACTGGCTGACCAAAAAGCCTCGGAGTCTCCACTTCCCAGCACTGGGATAACAAGAAAGTATCACCATCCCTGGATATATTTGTGGGTGCTAGGGGTGGAACTCAGGTCCTCATGCTTACACAGCAAGTACTTCACTGACTGAGCCATCTCACCAGTCCATTTATTATTAAGAATATATTGATCTTTGGGGAACATGACATACATGTCTTTAAAAGCTTCTGTAGCAGACCTTACAACCTCAGTCTATTGACTTGCATTGCTGTGTGTTACTGACCTCAGAGTATCACAGCTGTAGAGACCACCTCCTTCTTGTTCATGTTGAGAACTTCAGCAGTGGTCTCTGTTTTGTGCCAGCCCGGAATCCCAGGCACAAGGTCTTGTAACTCAGCAGAATAAATTTCCAAATTCTTCATGACTGTATGAACACAAGAATGAAGATATGATAAGAAGGAGTGGGACATTTTATCCAGTAAAGCAGAGTTCCATAAGCTGTCATTTGCATACTAACATCTCTGAGTGAGACTAGAGAACACGAGGTGTGGAAGAAAACACTGAGGCTGCAATGGCTCTCATTCCTCCCTGTGCCGCAATCACCTGGAACCTACCAGAGCCAGAGGGACCTGAGAACATCGCCTTTCAGTTCAGCACAGCTATGTCAGCAATGTGTTCCACAAGTATTCTTTTTATCTCGTATTTTCTGTTATTCAATGCCTGCTTGCATGTTTATCTCATGATGGCTTTGATTTGTTTTGCTCAGTTAGGGGTTGGGGTACTAGTTGTATTTGTCCACCCAGGTTTCTGTCGGGCATTCCTTACCATTCTCTTCAGGCCCACCTCCTCTTTACTTCCTTTCTCTCATCCTTATCCCTTCCCTCTTCTGCTTTTTAATTAATTAATTATAGCCGCTTTCTGTGTCTCTGAAACCAGACTGTATCTTATACATAATGGCACAGAGGATTGTCATAGGTCTGTCACTGCCTGCACATGTATGAACTGGGTCATTGCTGTTCATATTCTTACTACGTCAAGAGAATCATGTGCATTGTTGGTGCACTAGACTTTACACTTAATTAGTGTACACAGAAAGATCTCTGGGGTCTCCTCACATCCGTTCAATATTGGTGAGAAATCACTGTTGAAAGGATAACTCTTTCAGTTATCCTTAGGAAGAAATGAGCAAATGTCCTTCACAGACTCTAAGAAAGGAGAGTATCCGTTGGCTGTGTAATATATTATTAATATCCATGCAAAAGTCAAGCTTGATGGTGCACATTCCGAAGCCTGGGGCCAAAAGATCACCATGAATTTGAAGTCAGCCTGGGTAGGAAATAAGACTGTTTCAAAAGCACAAGCAAACAAACCTACACACACACACACACACACACACACACACACACCCCAGATTGCCACCAGTGACTAAGTTGGGGCCAGAAGGAATTGTTGAGTACTTCAGAGTAGACAAACGGCAAACAGGGTAAATGCTGCATAACCCATTCAAGCTGTAGAGGATTCTCAGGAAGGCATCAGATGCCACTTTGCTGGGAGTGTCCTGCTGTCACATTCAATAGTGTGGTTGTACTGTATTAGAAGGTCTACAATTAGAAGGGAGTAGCTTCCACCCATCACAACCCACCCCCATAATGCATTCTGTCTTCCACTTCCCATCTAAGGCCTAAGGTCTAAGATTGTCCTTCTCATTTGAATCATGACCCTTTTTCCCAGGCATGCGTCTCTTACAAGCACCAGCTTCTAAACGCTCGCCCCAAATCTCCCCTTTGTCTTGATGAGTCAGCCGTCTTTGGCCGCCTTCTCTGTACTTCACTTTTCAGTCGTCATTGTCTCCGTGTACAATAATCGCACAGGTTAATAGTCAGAGATACTACAACGAAACACGACAGCAAGTGGAAAATACCAGAACCTCCATTCACCCGTTTTCCACGTCTTATCTTAAAGTACATCGGTGGGGTAAAAGGTTCCTTTTGCAGTTTCCAGTGTTCTGGCTGTTTGCTTTTACATAACCTGTCGACTGCCCCACCTCTTCTGTATCCGTGCCCCTTTGACTCTGATGAAGACTTCCAGCACAGTGCACCTTGAGGAAAAGTGCTGCACACTGTGGCTCTGCAGATGGCATGGTCATCTCTGCCCAGAAAAGCTGGACTGTCTTTGTGATCTTCATGTCAGCCCAAATCCAACTCAGAATGAAGAAGCACTTTAAGATGCACTAAACGCCCTTCATTGCCCTTTCCTGTAGCAGAACCAGTCTTTATCATGAAATACACTTCTTTTTGTAGTACTGTCTTCTAGCTTTGGTTTTTCCATTTTTCAAACACACACAGGAACTTAAAAGCATTCCACACACTGTAATGTGCTCCAAGTGTGTTAGAGGTCACTGGAGTTTCCTACGGCTCATCTAATCTGGTCTCAGTATTTGTCATCCTTTTGCCATTTACCCACTTGCTATTTCTCTTCTGAGCCTGTATTATCTTTCTCTTTTTAAAAAAATTCCACTCGAGCCCTCACAAAACACACCGCCTTTTGGCTCTTGCTATCTGAGATGTCAGCCTGAACTCAATAGTCTGGAGACTGTCAAAGGTGGCTCAGCCTTTTGTGCTATAAGCATTCTTTGGAAGGGACTCTACAGAGTTCAGCAGACCTGCAAAGTCCCCCAGCTGCTCACTCTTTCAGTTCAGTTCCTTGCATAGCCTAGAGGACCCTTTCATGTTTAAGAACTTGAATTTGCGAATCTGTCCGCACGGTCAGGGTTACTACTGGCCCCGATCTGTTTTCTGTACTTAGAATTAGAGAGACTTATATTTTAGGAACCACTCGGTAGTCTAGACATGGTCCATTGCTCTGATGGAAGTGTGCTGTTGGTGGATGCTAATTTCTTATCCCTGAGCACAGGCAAATCCTCCCCATGGGCAGCACTGTGGGCCATAATTCCTCCCTTTTCGCACACCTATTTGTCTTACTTGCATTACATTTGTAAGAAAATCACAACTTTCAATGGCATTTAAATGTATGTAAGTAAGGCCTTGCCTTAGACGAACATTCTATAAACTTGTAACAAAAAGTGAAAGCAAATGAGATTTTTTTTTAATTTGGAGGAAATTTTTTATCTAATATTTTTTAGAATTCCATATAGCATTGATGTGTTTGTATCATTTCCACCACTTTATCCCCCATACAAATCCTCCCATTGACCTCTTTTTCTTTAATTATTGTTTTATTTTACACACACACACACACACACACACACACACACACCGTACTGTGCCCACTCAGTGTTGCTCAGTGCACATGGGTTTAGGGCCAGCCACTTGGAATTGGATAATTTATCAAGGAGTTCATCTTCAAGGGATGACTTTTCCTCTCTCAGAAGCCATTACATCTCTGTAACTCTTCATCTAGGGGTGGGGCCTTGTGAGTTTTCCCCAGTCCACATGGACATGCAACTGACATTTAAAGTTAGTTCAAGAGATCTGACTTTTCTTAAAACGAAGAATAGATAAAACTTGTGTGTTTTTCTAAATTACACAGGACTGGGAATATAGCTCAGTAGTAGAACATCTGCCTAACATGTTTGAAGTCCTGGCTTTGGCCCCTAATGCTGGGCAAAATTTTTCATAACACCTTATTTATTAAAGAAGTCCATTCTCTACCGTGCATATTGTATTAAAAATTAACTAGTCGAATGAAGTTATTCAATTTCCCCAATATTAATGGGAGATGCTGGGTGATAAGACTTGATTCACTATAGTGTGGATGGGATAGAATGAACAATAATAAAATGAAAATACATGGGCCAGTGACATAGCTCAATAGTAAAGCCACCAAGCCTGAGGATCTGAGTTCAATCCCCCATGAAAGAAGGTGAGAACCAACTTCTACAAGTTGTCCTCTGACCTCCACATAAGTACCTTTGAGCACATATATAGATGATAGATCAATAGATGATATAGATAGATAGATAGATAGATAGATAGATAGATAGATGTAAAACAAACTTAAAAATAAAAAACACAATCAACTATAAAATAATTTATAAGTTTTTATGTATGTTAAGCAGTAAGATATTTGTCATCTATTCTCAGAAAACTATTTTAATTTCAATATAACTGTAGCATGGTAAATATATACAACAGAATAGAATATGAGAAAAATTACAAGCCAATAAAACACTCAGTGAAATAATCTAACTGACTTCAAACAGCATACAAGGTGTGCTGGGCATGTCAGATTCATACCATGGACTCCATGGCTCAGCAAGTACCAAATCATTGTGGGTGCTGGGAACTGAATGCTGGTCCTCTTCAAGAGCAGCATGAGCTCTTAACCTCTGAGTCATCTCTCCAGCCCCTTATCAACTCTTATTTTCTAAATTTACCATTCATAAAATAGAAACTATTTTCCTTCATGGTATAAGTATTAGCATTTAGTGAGATAATGCTTATAAAAATAACAAGCACAGTGGAGTTGGGGTGATGCCACTTGATCTGAATCTTCAGACACATTTCAGGTTAAAGCATGGTCCTGAATGATTACAACTGGTTTCTAATTCTGCTTCTCTATAACATTTTGGGTAGAGTTGGGTCTATCTGAAAGTTTCTCTTGTGTATGGAAAGCTCCCCTTTACACTGAGCCCAAGTCATCACACTCTCATGCATCACTGGCTGAAATTATCAGAGAGTGGGACCAACAGCCTACCTGCCATCGTCAATGTGATTTTTGTGTTTTACCTGTGGCTTACTAGCAAGGTTCTGGTTGCCTCTGCCTCTAGTGGGTGGCTACATCGCATCTCCTGACTCAGCCTACTTTCACTCAGCATTCAGTTTAGTTTTCACACCTAGTTCTATTCTGCCCTATCACAGGCCAAAAAAGCTTCTTTATTCATTTACCATTAAAAGCAACACATATACAGAAGGGCTTCTCATACCATTTCCCCTATTCTTTTTAAATGAAAAGAAACGTTTTAACTTTAACATAGTAAAATTACATGTAACAAAACAGATATCAGGAAAGACTTACAGTTACAATATTTATATCTACTTCATCTTTTGTCATAAATAAGGAAAACTATATAATTATCTGTTCTTCAACTCCATCAAAGACCCCAGAAGGATATAATATTACCTAAGTAAACAGAAAATGCATTGTAAGCAACTTCCAAAATTCTAGAATTGACAGAGACATCTTGCTGCCTAGACAGTCACCCATAGTTCTTCACCCATCTTCAGCTTACTAGTCCATAGTATCTGGCAGACTTTTCCTTGAAGCGGGAAATTTCAAAAACAGTTCTACCTATACTGGCAGTTTGTCAGTCACTTTCTTTTGTGTCCTGCAGAATGTTTGGCAGACTCCTCGCTCTCCCAAGCCTACATACATTTATCCAACACTATGACCTATTTAGAGGTCTTCTCCATCTGGATTTGTCTTTATTGCATGCGTATCTATAATTATTTTCTGACCAGGAGTGCTTTTTTTTAAATGCTAAGCGGCTGTGGCTAGGACCAATTGTGCAGTCCTGCCTGCTTGTTCTGCCCAGTCCAATATGGTGGAGGCATGTTCATTGCCTCTGAGAGCCATTCTCTCCACCCCAGATCTAGGGTTTCAGAGGGTCTGTGTCACTATTAAGCAATTTGTAACACATTGCTCACAGATCCCTTTTAAATGCTCTGTAGCCAGACCTCCTGAAAGAGTCAGCCATTTGTGCTGCTGAACCAGAAAATGGAACAGAAAGAAGAAAGAATTTAGGAAAAAATTTACTTTTTGCCATACTTATTTTTGTCTCTACCATACCTTTCATTGAATATATGTTTATACAAATAATGTTTAAGTTTTCCACAAAGAACAATGAATTTTACTGCAGTAATCTTTGAAGAAGATGGGGCCCCACAACAACTCCATCTGGTTGATATGATGTCATGATGCCGATAGCACTACTATAAAACTGGTTTCGGGTACCAGCTGCTCAAGATGGTTCCAACTTGGTTAACTGAAATGGTACACCTTCTTCCAACATTCTGGCCGGAACTTCAAATAGGATCCTCAAGAAAACCCTATCAAATACTCAGAGACTATTTGTAATTACACCAGACAATAATCTTGAAACTTAACCATCATTTTACTTGTATAGAATCCAACAGAAAGAGCATCACCCCCATGACAGCTGGAAGTAATTCTACAAGATGACATCCCCTCTCCCAACAAAGTTTGTTCTTAGGGTTAGGGACATCAATTAGGGATTGATTATAACTGGTATAGGGTTGAGTGTTGGTTGGGTGGAATTTATGTAGGCTCAGGAGTCTCTTCAAAAAAAGGAAAAAGAAAGAAGGGATATTGGATGGGATAATAGGTAGATTAGTGTGAACTTACTCACACTAATAATAATAGTGAGTAATGGAGTGAATACTTGTGAGGATAATAAATATCCGTATTTACATTGGTATAGATTCTTGTATATTGATACAAATACAAATTATATTTGTTATATTGAATATGCACCTGTTTCTGTTTACAATATTTATACACCAAGGCAAAGTTTTTTGTCATGTTGTATACATGCATGCTTCTACCTTTGCTTAAGACATTTCATATATTGATACAATTTTAGGATATATTTATCATATTGTACTTTATACCTCTGATCAAGATACTTATACATTGTTTACATTTTGATGTCATTTTCTTCATTTGTCGCACAGTTGTTTAAAGCTTGTTTAATATTCTAATATGAAATCTTAGTCTTTAAGTTATATAGGTATTAAGAATTATAGGTCAATAGTCATCCATGTTTGTCATACTTATAGTTAGAATAATCAAGTACTTAGATACATAGAGATCGTATTCTGCATAGATAGGCAATCTTTGACCAATTCAAACAGCTGTAGAATAAGGCATTTAAATAACTTAGGGGTCTGTTGATTTGAGATACAATTTCTCCTGGCAGCACTAATCTATTCCTGAGAGAATGTTGATCACTGAAGACACTCCACTTGGAGCCTGTTTTCTTCTTGGCAAAATTGGCCTTTGGACAAGGAACTGCCTGATGTGGGAGGTCCTTCTGTCTATGTGTTGTTTTTATTGGTTAATGAATTAAAAAAAATAGTTTGGCCTGATAGGGCAGAGTAGAGCTAGGTGGGGAAAACTAAACTGAATGCTGGGAGAAAGAAGGTACAGCAGAGAGAAACCATGTAGCTCCCCTGGAGACAGATGCCAAAACTTTACCCAGTAAGCCACAGCCTCGTGGAGATACACAGATTAATGGAGATGGGTTAAATTAATATAAAAGAGCTAGCCAAAAAGAAGCTAGAGCTAATAGATCAAATAGTGATTTAATTAATTCAGTTTCTGTATGGTTATTTCAGGTCTGAGCTGCCAGATGTAGGGGAAACAAGCAGCCTCTTACAACAACTGCCCATGCCTCAACCACTGACAAAATGCATGGTGTCCAGACAGGACAAGCAGGATACAAGAGAAAAAAGACTGTCAAACCTTGCTAAGACAGGGTTCTGAAAATTCACCTACCTCTGAAATGGTCTGTTAGTTACTCTAGGCCTTAGTCAAAGTTGGTCGCTCCAAAGTTGCAAATGAGACTTTGGGTGATTGCCCAGGTAGCCGGGTGTCTCTGTCATTTATTGCACATTTTGGAAGTTGCTTGATTTTGAAGTTCCTGCCTACTCAAGTAATATTATTTCCCTTCTCAGATCTTCAAAGGGGTTAAAGACTAGATAGTTGTAGTTACTTTTCTATCATGACTTGGCCAAGCTATTTCTAATACAAGACTTTGACTCCTTAGGATAGGATAATTATTGAAACATTTAGCATATGTTTCTTGCTTGATAATGGTTATACTTTATATCTGTTCTTGATGTATATAGTTTTGTATTTGGTTTGGAACTCTCTTATTTAAACAAAAGGGGAGATGCTATAGGAACTCCTTCAGCCAGTAGCCTTTAAGATACCAGCTCACTTGGGCATGGCCTCTTATACTATAATGTAAAGCACATGTTCACTTCTCTCTTCCAGCTGTAGTGAATGGGGAGCAGGCCTGCTTTTCTTCCTGCCCGGCTCCCACACGGATACCTTATACCTCAAAATAACAACACACAAATTGTATTCATTTAAGCACTGCCTGGCCCATTATATC
>LOEQ01001416.1:184429-220703 GCA_001685075.1 Bramus lutescens
AGTGGAAACTGGCTGATTGCAACCCTGATTCTTTAGGTGAATGTTAGATTTCAACAGCAAATGCATAGCATGCTAAATAGTAAATCCTGAGGATCTTGGGGAAGCATAAAAAAAGCTATGCTCTTGGGAAATGTCTCTGTCGGCCATCTTTCTGCATCTGTGTGTCTTTTTACATCTCCCATGGTGCCTTAGTTACTGTATCAGTTAGGGTGATTTATTATTGTGATGATGACACACCATAATCAAAAGCAAGTTGGGAGGGAAGGGTTTATTGGGTTAACATATCCTGAATCGCATTCCACTGAGGGAACACAAAGAAGGAGCTCAAACTGGGCAGGAACCTGGAAGCAAGAGCAGATGCAGAGGCTGTGAAGGAAGTGCTGCTTGCTGGCTTGCTCCTCATGGCTTGCTCAGCCTGCTTTCTTATAGAACGCAGGACCACCATGCCAGGGTGGCACCATCCCCAGTGAGATGGGCCTTTCCATATCAATCACTGATTAAGAACATGCTCTACAGGCTCACCTACAGACCAATCCTAAGGAGGCATTTTCTTAATTAAGGGTTCCTCCTTTCCGATGACTACAGTTTGTGTCAAGTTGACATAAAACTAGTAACCCAGTTATTTTTTCTGTTGCTGTGACAAAATGCCCTTACAAAAGCATTTAAGGAAAGTTTATTCTGAGTTACAGTCCCAGGGTATAGTCATCATGGTGGAGCCATGGCCGCAAGGGCTTGAGGCAGCTGTTCACATCCAGTCAGGAAGTCAGCTTACTTCCTCATCTTTATTTAATTCAATATCTCAGTCCCAGGAATGGTGCCACCTATAGTGGATGACTCTCACTTCAACATACCTATTGAGAATCCCCCACAGGCATGCCCACAGAGGTCTCCCACGTGGTTCTAGGTCTAAGAGTTTTCACTGTCTACTTATTAAAAGAGCTCTTTAAGACTTGTCATTCTGGAGGATTTATATCATATATCACTTACATGTACTATTTTAATAATAAAGATATACACGTTTATTGTTAAAAAATAAACATTTAGTATTGGGGGAGAGAATGCCCCAGATAGACATCTGCCACCAACTAAATCATCAAGTTCCAGAAAAGGGTTACATCTAATCAAGTCAAATGGGACCCATGGAAACCTATAAACATCCCAGGCTATTCCCAAGACTGTTGGTTGCTTTCCATAAATCGATGGGAAAGCCCTATTGCTGAAGACAGCACTTACACATTATTGTACATGGAGCAGGAGAGTTGGTGCCTAAGTATAGTTTCATCCTTACTGACTATTGTTCATGGTACTGGAAGGTATTCTGCATGCTACCAGAAGAGAAAGGTAGTGAACAGCTCAGCTATATATCTTGTGGTCTAGGAAGGTGACCTCCCTGCAAGATACAGTGGGTGTAACGGTGGCACAGGAGTTGTGGGGGTAACCATTATCTTATTGAAATTAAGGCCCACTCCATGAGGTGGAATCCATGCTCGACACTGCTTAGGTAGCTAAGAATCTGAGACTGGCCAGGCCATGGGCTTAGGGAGAAAACAAATACTACTGTTCTGCTAAAGGAACATAGCAATAAGCTGATTCCTACCAACATTGTGCTAGGCCCACAGATCAGTCCCTTGCTCAGCCATCATCAGAGAAGATTCTTCTTGCAATGTATGGCAATTAACACAGAGACCCACAACTGGAGAGAGTGGGAGATTTTGTGGCAGTCCAAAATGGGGTGTTGTCACCAAAACCCTCCCTTCAGGGCTTGGTGAGTTATGAAGAAGAGGAGGCAGAAAGACTGTTAAGAGCCAGAGGGGATGGAAGACACCAAGGAAACAGTGTCTTCCAGGCACAACAGGACCCATGCACATATGAACTCATAGTGACTGTGGTAGTGTGCCCAGGGCCTGCACATGTTCAAGTCAGATGGGAAGTGGGCCTGATCTCCACTCCCTAATCAAGAAGTTGGCTGGAATTGACACCCTCTTACGAGAAAAATTTGTTCTCTCCAGCAGAGTCTCACTGGCTTTATTAACCACACTTCACGACAGGTCCCATGCCCAGAAGCAGATAGCCAATGCAGAAAGAACTCCATGGTATTTTAGTAGTCTCATGTTTCTTGGTTTGGGCATATATTTTCTTATTGATCTTTTACTTATATAGTGTGCTTTCTGATTTTGTTTTTTCATGGGTTTGGGTGTGTCTGTGTTTCTTGTATTTTTTCTTTTCATTATTCTGGTTTATTTTTTTCCTTGTTTGTTCATCCATCTGTTTGTTTTATAGGGTGAGAGAGAGAAAGGGCATAGATTTGGATGAGTGGAGAGGTGAAGAGGATCTGGGAGGAGTTGGGGCAGGGAAACAGTGATCAGAATATATTGTATGAAATTTTTTCAATAAATATTTAATTTAATTTAAAAATCAATAAACATTTGGGACTGCTGAGAAAACAGTGGGGAAAATCACAATGGCTTGTGTTGGAGACCAGGGCTTCTCATCTCACAGGACCAACATGCAGGACAGCAGGCCTTTTCTGCCCTGTGCAGGCTGTCTGCAAAGTAAAGCACAAGGGGAGTCACTGGTCTCTACCTACTAGGTGCCAGCGGCGGCACTCGCCATTCCTGACTTCCAGACTGGCTCCAGACGTTATCCAGTGTTCTGGAGAAAGTTCTGCTACTGGGAACAAAAACATCCCAGCTAAGAAACACTGCTCTTTAAGGTGGTCCATGTCCTGCGTATCACCTGCTAATCTTTCTGCTATTACAATGAAAGGCATAAATTGCATGCTCAGTTTAGTCACCAGCCTTTCTTTATCCACTAACAACACATCGGGAAGAGAGAGAGAGAGAGAGAGAGAGAGAGAGAGAGAGAGAGAGAGAGAGANNNAGAGAGAGAGAGAGAGAGAGAGAGAGAGAGAGAGTGTGTGTGTGTGTGTGTATGCGTGCGCACATGTGTGTGCGTGTATGTACATGTTCATTTGGCTTTACATTTCTGCGTTGTTGTTCGTCATTGGAGGAAGTCAGGACAGGAACTTAAGCAGGGCAAGAACCTAGAGACAGGAGCTGGTTCAAAGATCATGGGGGAGTGCAGCTTATTGTCTTGTTCCTCATGACTTGCTCAGTTGAAGACAGGACACTAAAAAGAAACCTCACACTAGCTCAGAATTGAGTACAATAAAGGGTTATTTATTTAGGGGTAGACTCACAGATCACAGTCCTCTGCATGAACAGGGTAGACTCACAGATCACAGTCCTCTGCATGAACGGGGAACAGCAACTGAATACCGCAGCTGGAAGAGAGGGCAACCTCGCTCTTTCTGCTTTCCATCAGCATTTATAGTATAAGAGGCCACGCCCAAGTAGACAGGTAACTTAAAGGCTACTGACGCTAGGAATTCCTACATCACTCAGTCTCTATTCTTATAAAACCTGGGACCACCAGTCCAGGGGTGGCACGGCCCCCAATGGACTAATACCTCCCTGATCAATTACTAATTAAGAAAATGCCTTATAGCTTTGCATAAACCCTGATCTTATAAAGGCATTTTCTCAACTGAGGTTCCCTCATCTCTGATGACTATAGCTTGTGTCAAATTGATGTAAAATTAACCAGTATAGTGTGGGAGCGTGTGTGTGTGTATGCATGTGTGTGTGTGTGTGTGTGTTCATGTGTACTTATTTGTATGCTAGTACACATAAAGGCCAGTGGTCAAATCTGGGTCTCCTCCTCAATTGCTCCCTGCCTTACATTTTGAGACAGAGTCTCTCACTGAGTTTTGAGATCACCCATTCACCTAGCCACCTGGCCAATGAGCACCAGAAATCCTCCTGAGATTATAGAAGCCTGTCACCACTCTTGGCTTTTTTGTGTGAATGCTAGGAATCCAAACTTGGGTCATCAAGCTTGTCTGCCAAGCACTCTCCTGGCTGAGCTAGTTTCTCAGCCCAATCTCCTGTGTTCTTATGAGAGCATAACACCATGTTGAACCATCCCCCAGTGTTGGAAATGAGTCTGTTCCCAAATTTTGCACCATTATAAAATAATGTCATGATGACCACTTTGTGCAAAAAAATAATTTTCTGTAACTGATTATTTCTCTGAGATAGATTCCTCATAATAGAAACAGTACGGGGGTGTCTGAATTACATGAGCAGAATGTGCAGGCTTGACGACATGGGCTAGGAACTCCATGTCTAGAGTATGAATCACCACTGTTCAAAACATGCCCTCCAGAGAACCTACTACTGCTATGCTCCTAATCCAATATCGTTTCCAGCTTTGTTTTAAACACTTATCCCTGTACCTACAGGCAAGTGTAGCTCTCATCCTCATCAAAGAAGCGTTCTTTTGCAGCAGATGGAGGTCATTACAGAAATCCATGCTGGTCAAAATAAAGAGAATAAGAGAAGATGGGGTGCCCAGCCCCAAAGGACATATCTAAATGTAACCACTAAAGCTATGGATCAGGAATATCAAACAGAAGGCAAAATCTACATAGGGAGTACAAAAAGGACGAGATCGCCTGAGTAAATTGGGAGCATGGAGATCGTGGGAGATAGGAAAAGGGAGGAAGGGAAGGAATGGAGAAAAAAATATAGCTCAATAAAAACAAGAAAAAATAAATGTATAAAATTATAACTTCCTCTGTGTTTGCCCACAGGATCATGAATGGATTGATGGCAAAATAAATACACCAAACATTAAAAAAAAGAGAGAGAGAGCTAAAGGACCAGGATACCTGCTGCGATAGTGTCTTCCAGACCCTACAGGGAAGCTCCACCCATGAAATCTCAGCAACATGATTGTGTAAACAAGCCTTGCATAATGGCAATACCAGCTGACATTCCAGTGTGAACAGGGGAGGTCTCACAAGTCCCCACCACTCTATGAAGAGCTTCAGGCAACTCAATGACTGCTGAGAGAATCCGTTTTCTAAGGGCGGAGCCCCCGATGATAGATCAATCGCAAATGCTCATCCCTCAGCACATATACATATAAGCAGCACTAAATTGACTCAGAAGGTTTTATATATTCTGGTGGTTTCAAAGAAAATGGCCTCCACAGGGAATGACACTATTAGGAGATGTGGCTTTGTTGGGATAGGGGTGACCTTGTTGAAGGAAATATGTCACTGAGGGGCAGGCTTTGAGGTCTCATATGCTCAAGCTATGTCCAGTGTAGTGCACAGACACCTTCAGCTACCTACGAATCAAGATGTAGAACTCTCAGGTCCATGTCTGCCTGCTCACCGCCATGCTTCCAAACATGATGATGGGACTAAATGATGATCATGGACGAAAACTCTGAAACCATAAGCCAGCCTCAACTAAATATTTTCATGTGTAATAGTTGCCATGGACACGGTGTCTCTTCACAGCAATAGAAACCTTGCCTAAGACCGCACACACATACACACACATAACACATATACATACACACATATACACACATGGAACACACATATAACACACACAACACACACATACACACACATAGCAAACACATACATACATGCACACACACACTAGTTTAAAATCCCAGTTTTAGGGCTAGGATATAAATGAACTGAGTGAGACTCACTCAGCCTTCTTCCCTATGATTCACTTGCCTAAACCTGAAGGTACACCCTTCTTTAAACACCTTGGGTTCAGGACCTCCCTACAATACTACCCTTGCTCTGCAGGGTCGCTTACTAACTGGCTTTAGAGCAATCACATAATCTTAGCCTTCTCATCTACAGACAGGAATAAAGACAGTATGCTTGATGCACAGGACCACGGTGGACACCAAGTGAGTGAATGACCAGGGACACTTTGGACCACGCTAGCTGTGTGGCCCCTCACCACCATTAAAGCTGCAAATGAAGTTCAGATTGGAGGGTACCATTCCCCCACCACAAACATTTTTTAAAAAAGAACCAGGGGCTTTTGTGTTATTTTGTTTTTGTTTGATTAGCATGTGTGTGTGCACATGTGTTTGAATCAGTATTTGTGTGCACGTGACTGCTTGAAGCTGATGCTGGGTTTCTTCCACCACTACCCTTCACCTTATGTATTCTTTATTACATGTGTCTATCTATTCATTCATTCATTATTTGTGGATGAGTGTATATGCACACAAGAATACACTTATGAACAGCTGTCAGAAGACAGCTTGAAGGAGTTGATTCTCCCCTTTCACAGTGTGAGTTCCTAAGACTGAACTTAGGTCATTAGGCTTGACAGCAAGTACCTTAACCCACTGAGCCATCTGGCCATCTTGCCACCTTATCTTTTGGAACAGTGTCTCTCACTGAACCTGCAGCTCACTAGTTGGTAGTCTGGCTGACCAGCAGTTAGATGACCTGAGAGCACTTCACTCCAGGTGCGTGGAGATGTGTGCACTGTTGTCCCACGTGAATGGAGCCCTTCTGCCTCGTGTGTTTCTGCCCCTCCCTCTGACTCTTTGAAACCTGGAGAATGCAATCACTGTGCTATTCACAGTGCTCTCGGCATCTCAACAAAGACCAGGTCTCTGAGCAGCACCTTCCTTTCATACATAGAGAAGTTCCTGTCACTGCGGTGAGACTGCCTGGCATTGGATTGCCCCCCCCCAAAAAAAACACACTCCCCCACGGCTCTGGAGTCTATCAGCCCAGGAGAAGCATTCTGATGTGATTTCAGTGGGTTGAAGGGGGACAATAGCTCGTGATTGGGACAACACCCACCTGTCAGGAGTTGGAGGCAGCGTGTGAAAACTGTATTGAACGACAGCGCTGTTTTGCAGCCAGCTCACTCTGGGGACTCTGTTGACTGCTGACAACAGTCAGAAAAATCAGAGATACTGAAGGTTCTGTCTCTCTAGAGACGGGGAAGGGCCTGAAGTGACTAGAAAAAGATGGAAATTGCTGGCAATCCATCCAAGGTGTTGCCCCACATTCATTACACAGCCAGTGCGGGATGCTGATCGTAGCAGGAACGCAGCTATCACACGAACTATGACTATGGTTTGCTCAGGACTGACTGAATGCTAGGCACATCTCACAAGTACACTGTCTCACTTAGCCATTACAGCCACCTTATAAGGTATTTGTTTTAGTCCCTTTTCTGTTGCTATAACTGAAGACAACAGACTGGATAATTTATAAAGGAAAGAAGTTTAAGTAGCTCGTGATCCGTCACTTTTGGCTGCATCTTGTTCCACCTCCATCCGCTCCATCCAGCCTCTCCCTCTGTTTGCAAGCTGCATGCAGGTTGACTTCGGCTTCATCCTAGATCCCCACAATTCCATCGACATTCTCCTGAGTCTACAATGTTCGAAAGAACTAACTGATATCGGAGAGGAGGTAAGCTGCTCTTGCAAAATTCAACTTTTGAACAATAGCTTCGAAAAAATAAAGAGTTGTGAGGGAGAAAAGAGCCAGAAAAGACAGAAGAGTCCACGTCTTATTCTCAGGCAAAAGTGCACGTGCATGTGTGTGCACGTGTGTACTGCACTGACCTAATACCAGTTGTACCTGTGAATGGCACATTAATCAGTATAAAACTTTCAAGACAATAAAATCCTCTTTCCATGGTTCTTGAAATACATTAATACCCCATTTTTCCTGCACCCCATGAAATATTTGACAGGAGTTTGTAGTCCTAATGGCTTATAGTCTCAAAATGCTCTAAGGCGTTTTATAACCTGATCAATAACCATGGTGCTCTGCGGTAGTCAACTTGACACTTCATGAGACTATCGTGACAAGCAGCACAAAAAGTAGCGAGGACACTCAGGTCCACACTTCCTTTCAACATCCATTCAGTCTACAATTCAGTCCAGCCTGAGCTTTCAGAGAGCTTAGGCGCATTCCTCCTTGGTGCAGGGGCATTATGTAACGGTCTTCCAGTGGAAGACCTTTCCAGATTGCAACAGCTGCTGGCGATCCCACCCTTCCAGTGTTACATGCTTTATAAGCTCCATTTTCTACTGTTAAACACAATAATTTGCTAGAGACAGGTAGACGTACAATCAATCCAGTTTGGTCAATAGGCAGCACTGAGTGCCTCCTGCAGCCCATCACCATGCTAGGCTCAGGACACAATGCTGAGGGAAATGCACCCTCTGATTTAAGGACCAGGAAGCTTAAGCAAAGGACTTCAAATGATTGCGACTATAGCCTTGACTGAATAAAATAGAGACTCTGATTCAGAATATATTTACTCTGCCTTATAGATATGCTAATCACCCGAGTCATTTAGCCTGCTTTGCAAGGAATATTTGACAGATATTTATGATCCTAATAGCTCATGTCCTCAAAGTGCTGTAATGCTTTTTATAACCTAATCCGCAATAATAGTCGTCGCTCCCTCTGGTAATCAGTTTAACGTTTGATGAGTCTTTCTCCTGGTAACCGACACTAATGGAAGAGAGGACACTCGCATACACATTTGCGAGTGGTTCTGCAATGCCATCTGGGTTAAGATTCACTAGGCTATGGCAAACACACCCATGAGATAAATCATTGCAGCTTGGAACTGTAATTTCTGTAATAGAAATAGCTAGGAACTACAAGGGGGCAAGCAATTACTATCAATTGAGGAGATGACGTTGGAAATCCAATGGGATAGACACAGTATTTAGACTGAGCAGCAGTGGATGACTGGAGTGCATTTGGGGCATGGTAGAGGAGACAGGAAGGGCATTCCAGAAGAGAGGGAAGAGCCTGAGTACAGAGCACTTGGCATGTTCAGGGCCATCCATCTCCTGCTGCGCGGTGAGCACAGACAAGTGGAAGATGAGGATGTGTGGACCAAGACGGAAATGGAGGAAATCGAGAGGCCGCAGGATGAACAGCGAACCAAGGGAGAAAATATACCAGCTATTAATTCTCGTGCACATAAACTTCCATGTTTATTCACTAAACAAATATTTGTTGGGTGATGTCCCGGTTGGTTTTACTTGTCAACTTGATACAGCCCAGAGTCGTCTGAGAGGAAAGCCTCCCCTCTGTGGAGGAATTGCCTAGACGAGAATGGCCTGTGAGCATGTTTGTGGGGGACTATCTTGGTTGGTGATTGATACAGGTGGGCTCAGACCACTGTGGGCAACAGCACTCCCCAAATTAGATAAGAAAGGTAACCAGCAAGAGCCTTCAAGTGAGCCTCCAGGTTTCTGCTTCATGTTTCTGAAGCTTGAGTTTCTTCCCTACCGTCCCTCGGGGACTAACTGTGACCCTGAAGTGTATGCCACATCAGCTCTTTCTTCCTTTGAGTAGCTTTTGATCAGAGTATCTGATCACAGAGACAAAACAAAACTAGGACAATTTCACTCTCTTCACTCAGAGAAGGATTCCTCAGATAGTTAAAACCAAACAACAACAACAAAAAAGATGGGGTGGGGAGAGGCATCAGTAGTTAGTTAGTAAAGCCCTTGTCTTGCCAACATGAGAATCTGAGTTCCAGTGGGCCTCAAGACCTATTCAAAAATGCCATTTGATCCCAGCACTGGGGAGAAGACAGGAGGATCCCTGCAGCTTCGTGTCCAGCCAGCTTAGCCTACTTGATGAGTTCCAGGTCAGTGAGAGTCCTCGTCTCAAAAAAGCAATAGCCAGTGTCTGAGGAACTGCACCAGAGGCTGCCCTCTGTCTCACATGTACATATGTACACCCCACGCCCCCCCAACTCTAGAATCATACTGCAAGATAAAAGATCCTGACTTGACGGACAGAAAGCTAAGTGAAGTTGTTCAAAGACGACCCACTCACTTCACTAGAAATTACTGGAAATGTTGGGATGGGAGTCTGGGATGATGCTAATCCGCATTCCAGTACAAGGACGGAAATGAGTTGAATAAATGTAGAATATTCTCTGCAATATCTTGTGTATTGCTAGACAAATATTCCGAGTACAACACGGGGCCATACACTGGTACCATTGTCTTATTCTCAGCAGGGAGCCGAGAAGTATGAGCTGCCACACGTGGGAACTGGCATCACGCACCAGAAATTGTGAAGCTTAAGGTCTACCCTTGGTCCTTGGACTCTGTCCTCACGTTTCCCCCTGGAAGAGGCTGATGTGCAGTGCTAAACTGATCTAGAAACACCTATCATCCCCAAGTGACAGATTTAAGCCACAGAATCTGTGGTCTTCCTTCCTTCCTTTCTTTCTTTTATGCTGTTTTCTGATTTGAGCTGCTTGGGGTCCTTCTGTTTGGGGCGTGGGGTGTTCTCATTTGTTGTTCTGTGTTTGATGTCATTGCTTTCATTTGCTTCCCTTAACTTCATGTGGTGTGTGTGTGTGTGTGTGTGTGTGTGTGTGTCCGTCCCTGTGTGCTTATGTGTATAGAGGTAATAGATCAATGCTGGGTACCTTCCTCATTCTATCTCCACCTTCTGTGTTTGAGACAGGGTCTCTCATTGAACCTGAATTCACCAATTTGGCCAAGGTGGCCAGCAAGCCTCAAGAATCTTCTTGTCTCAACTCCACAGAGCTAGGATTCTGCCCATGTGCTCTTAAGCTGGCACTTTTATACCAGTGCTGGACATCTGATCTGAGGTTCTCATGTCTGTACAGCAAGCATTTTACCCACTGAGCATTCAGGTCCCCAAACCCCCAAAATCTGCTTCTCCTGACATTCGTCCCTGTATCCTAGTGATACAGCTGGCAGGTCACGCTAAGGCATGTAAGCCCATTGGGTGGGGATGAGCTTTCTCCTTAAAGATGCCAATGGCAGTGTGAGTACATGAACCCACACCCTGCTTTCTTGTAGCCTCAAGGAAATAGCTAAGAAGGAAATCCTCTCTGGTAACACTAAACCCCAGATACCTAGAGGGATGGTGCAGGCACGTAGTACAAAGGAGTCACCGGGATCTTGGGGGATTGAAGGTAAAGACATGGCTGCAGAAGTTCTCAGACCCACAGCCTCTGGCCCTTGATCACCTGAAGAACAGTCCGGAAGGTGAGGACTGAAAATGGGTCACTGGTCACGAAATGGGGGCCAGGGTGTGGGAGCCTGTGCACAAAAGCAGGATTCTGTGTTGGGACTGAAGGACACAAGCATGTGACAAGAAGTTTTTTGTTTGTTTGTTTTGTTTTTTGTTTTTATTTTTGTTTTTGTTTGCTTGTTTTGTTGTGTTGTGGTTTTTGGTCATCACTTGTTCTTTTCTTTTTATAACATTTAGATCACAAACATAATTGGTCCGGTATTTTAAACTAAAATCCTAGTGACAGGGCTGCGGAGATGGCCAAGTCAGTAAAGTGTCTGGCTTGCAAGCAATAAGGAGCTGAGTGTGATCTCCCAGAACCTACATTTAAAACCAAAATAAAGCCAGGTACTACAATCCCAGCCCTGCTCCAGCAGAAACAGGGTCCCTGGATCTCAGGACCACCAGCCTAGTCTGTTGGTAAGCCCAATGAGACCCTGTCTCAGAGGTGTTGACAGAGTGGGGTAGGGCAAGGTGGCAGAAGGTGAGGGGACAGAGTAATCAGAATGCATTAGTGCATGCATGATGTGGTCAAAGAACAAACTTAATAATGATAAAACAGGTTGATGGCACCAGAGGAATAACAACTAAGGTTGTCCCAGGGCCTCTACATATGCACTCACATATATACATACATGTGCATGTGTACCCCCAACACACACACACACACACACACACATGAACACATGTATGTAAATGGGCACCAAATATGTTTTAAATTAGGCTGGGCATGTTGATACATGTCTTTAATCTCAGCAACCAGGACGCAGAGGCAGGCAGTTGTAAGTTTACACAGTGAATTTCACGTCAGTCAGGGCTACATAAAGAAATCCTGTCTCAAAGAAAAGAGAGTTCAAATTAAAAATTAATAACAACTCTTTCTGAATATATAAAAAGGACAGTAATATAAAAATATATAAATATATGCATGCCTAGGACATGAACACACACACATACACACACATATATATGTGCGGGGGAGGTGTTTACAGTAGATCCTGGAATGATATAAAACCTTTCAAAATAAGAAGCATTCTTGAAATAAAAACCAAATAGCCCGACAGCATAAGATCAGCCACCACACACAAAGCAGCCACCACACTGGAACAAGCAGTAATCTCTGGCTTGGGCCACAGCGGCAGAGTCTTGTCTTGATTTATTTTTAACACCAGAATTCTTTCTTTCAACATAGTCCCCATAGAGGTCTGTGCATATCAGAGGTCACAGGTTACTGCTGTGGTGGAAGGTTATGACTACAACCTACCTGACACACTCATGTCTGAGGTGGCCCCCTCAAGTCTCCTTTCAGAAGATAAAGCCAGTACAGGTCTGAGCCCACTCCACGATGCTTTGTTTCTCCCCGATTTGCTTGGCTTTAGGGGTTTCAGCTGCGCTTGATGCACGTGATCGATGTTTGAGTGACAGCAGGGGCTGAGGGAAGCCTGGCCTCAACCCATCGCTGTGCACCGGCTAGAAAAGAGTGTTTTATGAAGGTAGTCCTATGCTGATCAGAAAGATGCCTTAGACAGGAAGATGAAATATTCAGTGAGAGATAAAGAAAAAGGAAGCTTTGGTTTTTACAGAGAGAAGATACGAAAGAGAGATGCAAACATGACCTGCAAGCAAAAAGCTCAAACCAGCTCAGGAGTGAGCCAAGAGCCTAGGCTCTTCCGTTCTTCCGATGGAATCAAGGCCCTTGCAAAGGAAACTAAGCCAGTAGCTGTGCCGAGGGAGCTCCACACCCACGGCAGTCACGACCCTTGATTAGCCACGGTCAGACATGGGAGAAGCCCATTTGCTCCCACCAAACCTGGTTTGCAGACCAGCTCTTTTCACGCTGGTGAATGAAACCAGGAAGCTTGTTCAGGAAGAAGTTCCAGAAGGACCAGGTTTTTTATTTCATCTTAATTGTGTTTAGTGTGTTTCTAAAGGGCGAAAGAGGGAGCTAACACCCCGGAGTTAGAGGTACAGGTGTTGTGAGCGATCAGATGTGGAAACAAACGTGCGTGTGTACTCTGCAAGAGCAGTGAGAACTCCTAATTGCCAGACAAGCTCGCCAGCCAAACCATCTCTCCAGCAGGCACCGTCACCACCGCCGCCACCACTAAAAGAAAATCTTTCTTGACTGGGGAGTATAGCTAGTAGTAGAGTGCTTACATAGCATGTCCGAGCACAACAAAATTAACTTTTTTGCTTGTTTTTTGTCTTTTGGGGTTTTTTGTTTTGTTTTGTTTTTGAGACAGGGTTTCTCTGTTTAACAGCCCTAGCTGTTCTAGAACTCGTGTTGTAGACCAGGCTGGCCTCAAACTCACTGAGATCCTCCTGACTCTGCCTCTCAAATGCTAGACAAAAAAAAAAAAAGCCCCAGTCCACAGTTCTAGAGTGCAGGAGTCACTTTCCTTTGAGAGAATAGTGAAAGGCTGGCTTTGACTACGGTGGAGAGCACAGAGTGAACCCAGATGTGCAGACAGCCCTTGGACAGACTGACTCCAGATTATGCGGATTTGCACCCAGAAGAAAACTTTCTAAATCCTAAGGTTGTTCGCTGCTGGCTCTTAGGGGGAAGCCCTCTTCTGTATGGAAAGTGTCACCTTGGCATCCACTCCAAACACACATTCCAAGCGCCTGAGTACGAAGACCTAACTAACAATCTCCTAGAAGTCTGCCTGCTTTTGCCACACAAGGCTGTGAGTGCCCATTAAACGAAGGCATTCTTAAGTGACATTTCCTGTATACACAGTGCAGCAGACCTTACAGGGCTGTTTCCACAGAGTGTGCCAGGAAAAGCTCCTTGTTACTACTCTGCTACTGAACGTTCCTTCCAGGGTGGAGGTGGGGTGAGGGAGGTTTCTAGACTATTGTTTTTCTATTCTTTCTCTTTCTTTCTTTTTTAAAAATTTCTTTCCAGGTACAGTGGCATATGATTTTAATCCCAGCACTCAAGAGGCAGAAGCAGATTTCCGTGAGTTTGAGTCTAGCCTGGTCTACAGACTATAACAATATCCAGTCAGGCCAGCCAGGGCTACACAGCAGACATACCCCTATGTATGTATGTATGTGTATGCATGTATGTATGAACATGTGTGTATGTGTGCATTGTGTGTGCATGTGTGCATGTGGAGAGAGAGAAATATGTATATGTAAAATTTTCTCTGACAATTCATATTTAGATGTATTCTTGAGGTGATAATGTGTTGTTTCAGCACACATGTAGTCAAAGGATAATCAAGTCACTCATCCACCTGTCTTTTTATGCTGAAGGTTAAAACAAAGAAATTTTCTCTTCTATTTTTGATTTTGCATGGCTGAAAAGATGGTTCAGCAGTCAAGAATACATATTACTCTTCCAGAGAACCCAAGAGTTCAGTTCCCAGCACCCATGCTCAGCAGCCCACAAGTGCCTCTAGTTCCATCTCTGGGGGACCTTGTGCCCTCTTCTGATCTCCAGAGTTACTGCACATATGCACATCAATACAAAAAACATCTTTAAAAACATTTATTGTATTTTTATTTATTTTGTGTAAATGTATTACATGTATGTGGCCACACTTGTTCAGTGATGTGCAAATGCATTGGATATATTGATTATAGCATGTATATGGTATGTGTCTATACAACCCTAAGAGGAATTATTCTGTGTTTTTCTGAGGAGGCTTCATACATTTTCCACAAAGGCTCTCCTGATGTTCATGCCCACTAACACTGTATAGATACAAGCATTCCCTTCCCCTCATTGCCTTCCGACTACTTGCTGTCTTTCAGTACTTTGATAAACACCATTTGACAGATGTAAGATGATACTTATTGTAGTTTTAATTTACATTGCCCTAATAATTAGTAAGGCTGAGCACTTTTCCCCAGCTGTGTTAAACATCTGTGGCATCCAAAAAACTTATTCTATTCTTCGTTGGGATTTAGTCTACGTCAAACCAAATTCTGGGACTATGTCCCATATTCAGGAGGGCACTTTTCTCACTGGTTTAGGGGATAGGAGATGAAAATACACATGAGGTGTTTATATGTTTATTAATTTTTACAGTAATTATAAACTTCCATTTCTTTCTATGAAGCAGAAACAGTGAGGTGAAGGAGCTGATACTAATCCTCACTGATGACCTGGCAGGGCTAAGAAATGCCAGGAGCAGCAGGGGTCACACCTTTGGGAGTATCTTTGGGGCTGTTTCTAGGAAGGATTAATTGAGGAGAAAAGACACCCTCCCCCCCCCAGTGTGGAAGTGACAGTCCCTGGGCTGGGGTCCTAGACAGAATGGAAAGAGGGAAAAAGAAAAAGCCAGCTGAACCCCCAGTGTTCCTCCTCTGTCTGGGGGTCCATGGAGATGTAAGAAAGCAGCCTGGCATGCCCACTGCCATGCCTCCCCGCCATGATGGGATAAGAAAAGTAGCTAATGCACAGCGAACGAGGGAAGCAGGTTCTCCGACAAATACCTACCCAAAACAGGTAGATTGAGGACGAGAAATGCTACCTAGGAAAGGGTGGATACAGAGAGCATCAGTATTTGGAGGGGGAAATATATGTGGGGCTTAAGGGGAAAGCAAGGGTTTGCCATGGCTTCAACTAGACTGAAGGGATACACACAATACAAAGGGGTATTAAGCTGTGCAATAGACTTGAGGGCAGGGAAAGAGTCTAGAATTGTATCTAAGGAGGCAAATAGGAGCAAGGTTAAAAAAACAACTAGGAAATGAGCAGCTAGAGGAGGGTAAACAGACAACCCTCACACACATCCACCTTCCAGAACATCACTATGACATGGTGGGGACGCCTGAACACAGGTGAGCAGAACCTCCAGGGAAGGGGACAAACAAGGAGCCCCAAGCTGAAGGAGCAATTAGAAGGCAAAGTAAAAGGGAAAATGTATTACGAATGGTGACTAGTTAGGTGTGGAAATGAAAGAGGGCCACTCACAGTTGTCATTTGGTGTCGCAGGTGCCTTGTAGGATGAGGCTGTCAAGGAACAAGGGGAAGCAGAAGGACTATGAAGGAGATGTAAGCCACTGAAGGAGGAAAGCATTCTACTAGCAAGTAACCAAAGATATTAGGTGAGAGGGTGCCATTTTACTTAGCCTAGCAATGGCCTACATATTTTCCTGTCTGTATATGTGTGTATGTATGTGAGTGTGTGTCTATGTCCCTGTCCAGGTGTGTGTGTCTTTGTCAGGGTCTGTGTGTACATGTCCGTGTGTGTGTGTGTGTGTGTGTGTGTGTAAAGGTTGAGACGGAATCTCTAACTGTACCCGGAACTCATCAGTTTGGCTAGATTGACTGACAGTGAGCTCCAGGATCCTCCACCCTTCTTCCCAAGTGCTGGAATGACTTATGCACACCTATCTGCTTGGTTTTGCGTGAGTATAGGGTTTTGAACACTGGGCCTCACATTTGGTGAACCATCCCCTTGGCCCTCTTGTTTTATCCTTTCTAGTTTGTGAAAAGAAAACAAGAGGGGCAGGATGAGGAAACGGGGGAGTTTTTAGCAGACTGTGAACCACCTTTCTGCTGTGAAATATAGTCAACCCGTGTGACAGAGGCAGAACCACCTGGAAGGCAGAGCTGCTCACAGTATGAATGAATGCTGTGGCAGACTGTGAACCACCTTTCTGCTATGAAACAGTCAGCCAGTGTGACAGAGGCAGAGCCACCTGGAAGATGGAGCTGCTCACAGTATGAATGAATGCTGGGGTATGAATGAATGTTGATGTGATTGATGCTGATCCAGCACAAAGGCAAGACTTAGAGACCCAGCAATCTCATGACTATGCATAACCTGTGCACAAGGTTTGGGAGAGGCTTGCAAACTTCTGAGGACCAGTGGACTGGCTCAGTGGGGCAAGGTGTTTGCTGCCAAGCCTGACAACCAGAGATTTAACCCCAGGACCCACATAGTGGAAGGGGAGAACCAGCTTCCAAAAGTCATCCTGAGCTCCATGTACAAGCTGTGGCTCCTGCACACACATCCAGTAGATAAATAACAAAGTAAAACACACAAAAATCTTTAGAAACAAGAAAGCCTGAGGTTCTTCTGACTTGGGGATTTGTTCTGAGTTGCCATGATTCACCATGACACTAAGAACCCCATTTTTATATGGGGTTCCACTTTAAAGTGGGCTCCCTTGTGCCTTACTGAAAAAAGAGTCAAACAGTAATTCTAACAGATAGTCTTGGAAGTTAGCTTGTTTTGTTTTATCTTAAGATTGATGTTGGTAAACAGAATTTGGAATTTGTAAAGAAAGCTAAATTTGTAGTCATAAAATTTCTACTATAGAAATTATTTTGGAGAGCAAAGTGGCTCAGGTGGCAGAGGCCATCCCCGGATTCCACAGGATGACAGAAGCTCCTGAGAGTTGTCCTGTGGCTTTCCTGTGTGTGCCATGGTATGGCTTGCACAGGCCTATACACATAAATATAAATAAATAAATAAGATTTTGCCTAAGAATAACTTCTGTAAATATAGTCTTGATTAATCAGCTAGCAAACCAATAGTCTCCATCATTTCCATGACCATCTAGATTCACACTGGCTTTGTGGGTAGTTCTATAAAATGCCCCTGCTCTTGGCCCCTGGCCCCTGATCCCTGGTTCCTGACACCCTCTGGGTGAACTGTACACAAAGAAATGATATTTATTCCTTATTCATTACTTGTTCCCTTATGTACTCTGTTGTTAAATATTCAATGCTGAGAATGTATGATTTCCAAAAGAAAGTTGAACGATTTATAAAGACCCCATAGTCAAATTGCTTTTGAAAAATCAAGTGAGACAACCACAAGAGGAAAAGAAGCCATCTAAAGAGAATCTATACCTGAGGAATAGGTCCCAAGGCTTTGGGTTTTGCTATTATTAAAGCTTTTGGTTCTGTCCCTGCTTTATAGAAACAGTTAAAACACACACGTGCGGCTGAGAGATGGTTCAATGTGTAACGTGTGTAAAGCCACACAAGCATCAGGATAATAGTCCAGATCCCAGCACCCACAGAGGCTGTCAAATATAGTGGCACTCACCTGTGACCTCAGTGCTGGGGGAATGGAGGGGCACAAACAAACAGACCTATCCCTGGATCTCACTGGACAGAGAGCATACCCAGTTGATGAGTTCCAAATTCAGAAAGACTCTGCCTTTAAAAATTAGGCAGAGAGGAAAACATGTGACATAAGCCTCCCACCTCCATACACAGGTATATGAACAAACACAAGTATGTACTCATACATGCACACACATGCCTATGCACTCACAGACAAACACACACGCGCGTGCGCACACACACTCCACTGACAGCATTTTTAAAGAATGAGCTAAGCAGTAGAGATAAAACTCTAATGTTTGAATATAAATGACTTCCTTATATATTCCAAATCTCTGTCTCTAGGGCATATTGCTCTCCTAATTCAAGATCAGACTGGTTATTAGTTAATTCCACTTAAAACTACAAAAATGAAGCTAGGCTAACATCCAACACTGCCTTCATCTCTCCCTTCCCCACCTCAAGCCTGCTGCCCTCTCAGCACTAGGGCCCCTCTAAGCACAGTTCCACCCACACTGAGGCTCATCCCTCACTTCTCCACCCACAGCCCCTGCACACAGTCAAGCCCTGAAGACTGTGGACCCTCATTTCAGGAGAACTCTTCAGCGCTGTTGAGTTCTGAGCACACTGGACCCTCTTCAACTTCAGCAGCCCCAATGCCTGCATTCCCACCAGCTCCTAATGGAGCCTCCCGCTTCAAGAGTATTGTGAGTCAATTCTTGTTCTGACCACAAAGTGACTTTTCTAAAACACACATGTGATTGTGTTAGTCCCCTGAGAGTCCAGGGTTTCCCTTTGCCTTCTGCTAACATGCAATTGTCTCCACCTAGCTCATCAGGCCCTGCAGGAGCTATCTGGGTGCCTCCTAAGCTAGAACTAGCTTCCTCTTATGCTGTAGACTTTAGCTGGAATAAGCTTTCCCTTGTCTGGCCACGCTGGGCTCTATCCTGCCTCCTGGCCTTAGTGTTGGTGTATAGAAATGTCTTCTGACGAGAGACATTCCCACCAGCCAGAGAGAGAAAGTTCATGAGACTCAAAAGTAAACAAACTCTGTCTGGAAAAACTGAACCTTGCAAGACTCCTGAGGACCCCAGTCATGGCTTGCTTTCTATGGAAGTGGTAAAACACCAGGACCAAAGCAACTTGGGGGAGGGGTGTATTTCAATGACATGTCTCAATCACAGTCAATCACGGAAGGAAGTTGGGGCAGGAACTTGAGGAAAGAACTCAGGATAGGAACATGGGGCAGTGGCCTCGGAGAAGCATTGTTTACTGACTTGCTCCCCAGGGCTTGCTCAGTCTGCTCTCTTCTACCATCAAGAATGACCTGCCCAGGGATGGCACCATCCTCAGGGGGCTGGACCCACCCACATCAATAATGAATCAAGAGAATGCACCACAGTCTTGTCTGCAGGTCACACTGAGGCAATTCCTCAGCTGAGTTCCCTCTTCCTAGACGGCTCTAGTTTGGGTCGAGCTGACAAAACACTATCCAGTCCTGCTCTCTCCAGAATGATCAGATGGGAAACAACTGCTGGGGGAGGGGGGGAGATGCTGAGCAGCTGAGTTCTGAGAGGAGCCTCTGAGACAGTTGAGCTGCCTGCGACTCCAAGGTTACAGCTTTTACGAGTTGCTCTCTATGCTGGGGTGGACTTTCAGCAATGCAGCTGGATTTGCATCCTGCAGGCGCCTCTAAGATCCCCCCCAATAAAATGTATCGGTTCACCAAGTTTGACTTTGATAAGCTCACTTTTTGGTTTTTTTGTGGTTCCCTACCTGACATCTCCCCAAGAAAAAAATCTCACACGTTGTCCTTCTTGGCATCTTCCCTATTCCTCCCATTCTTCCACGGAAAATAAAGTACCTACTTCTGGATTCCTGTAGAGCATTGTAGGACGGGTGAGAGGAATCCAGGATAACATTGGTGCCCTCTAAGGGTTCCTAAAATATCCTGCATCTTTTGCTCTGCAACCTGCCGCATCCATCATTCTGTATTGTTATTTGCCTTTAAAGACAAGGGTAATGTCCTGTTTGCACTGCATCCCGTGCTTGGCCAGAAGTGTCTTCTTTTTCTATGCACTCTGAATGAGTTGTTAGGGTCCTTTTACACAGTCCTGCCTAAAGGGAACCTCTTTTCCTTTCTTTTCTTTCTTTTTTTTCTTTTTTGATTTTTTTGAAGGCCTGTCTTTTTACCTTTCCTGTAAACTTTGCAGTTTGTGTGCTGTTAGTTGAAGGGCTCTCCTGCTCTGCTGTCAAGACTCTCTCAGCTCCCCAGGACTCACAGAAGGGTCCTGTCCTAGAACTTCTGCCCAGAATCTACTTTCTCCCACATAAAGAGCATCTTGCATAGAATCAGGTCATCCTAAGCTACCTTTGTTTGCTATATTATTGCCTAATAATAAAACTCTGGTATCAGCAGGATTTCATCTTATCCAAAAACCTGTTTTCTTCAAGAGGAAGTCAGACATTCTTGCAATCATTAATTAATAGGCATATTCAAAGTGTTAGGTCTCAAACCCATACAAATGGCTAACCAAGGTGCCCATTAACACAGCAAAGCAGCTGCTGGGTGTCAGGTTCTCTGGGCTTCTCTCAGTTTCTACCTGTTACAGGGTATGGCTGGCATACCCGCCCCTTACCCTAAACTTCTCCAGCCCAGGGGCTGGGCTGTCCTTCCCCTAGCTACCCTTCCCTAGGTTCCAGCGGAGAACCTGCCTCCCTCTGGCTTCTGCACGTGTGTTCACATGCAAGCACACACCATGCATGTATGCATGTATGCATAGTACACACACACAACCTAAAATTAAATTTTAAAAAAATTATAGAAAGTTTGGCTCAGGCGTTAAGAATATTAGCTGCTCTTTCAGAGCACTGCAATCTAGTTCTAGCACCCATACCAAGGGATATGACCACCTATAACTCCAGCTTCAGACCTCTGATGCCCTCTTTTGGCCTCTATGGGCATTGCACTCACACATGGGCATATTTACACACATACACTTAAATAAACAATAAAAATAAAATAACTTTTAAAAAGACAGTGCTACAGTAGGAAACCAACTGTGCTTAAGCTGTGCAGAGCCTGAACATACCACAGAATAAACTTCTCCACTAGCAAACCAAGTAAAGCACTCCATGCCCCGCCTGGTGGCTCTCCATCAGTGTTTAACATCACTGCACCGACAGAGCAGAGAATAGCCTGCTGCCTGTTGCCATAACGGAATGTCAACACTCAGCTGACACCTCTGTAAAGAATAAAGGAAAGCAGGGAAGTGGAGGAACCTCGGAAAAAGCTAATCCTAAGGAAAGATTTCTTGTAATATAATGTCTTTTAAAAACAAAGATAAAGATTATTTCCTTCCTCAATGTAGGATGTGGAACTGAGTTTTCTTTCCAAGTGTGAGCAGCAATTGCGAGTACGTCCAGTAGAGGGCGAGCTTTCACCTGCTTATAAAGAAAACTTCCGTTCTTTATGCTGAGTTCTCAAATTTACGGAGAAAAAAAACATAAAATCAAAGAGGTTAGATATGAAATTGTGCCACATGAGGTTGTGATTAGTGGCTTGGAGCATACCCGCAATGACAGACACACAGCACAGAGTGGTTAATCCCCACAAAGTTCAGTGAGGTTCGTACTGTTCGTACTGCCTATGGGACAGAAAGAGGTCTGAGCCCTGTCCAAGAGCAGGGTGCCTTCAGATGGACCCAGGCTTTCCACTCTAAGCAGTTCTAGCCAGGGAGATGGTAGCACAGAATTTATGCTGAAAAAGAGCATTCTGAGTGATGTTCTGGGCAGAACCTGGAATTTTGAACGTCCTCAAGCTCGGAGCAACATGATCAGCTAGCAGAAGGCACCACACACAGGCGCTTGCCACTTCCATCACAAGACTTGCTTAGCACAGACTCCCGGGAAGTCTTATATGGTAAAAAAAGTTACCACAGCGGCGCTACCAAGGTTTAGAACCAAAGCGGACCAGTCTCCCGTTCCTTTCTTCCGAAGGATTCAAAGCTAATTGGGACCGGCTAGTTCTTGCTTGTGTAACGGAATGCGAGTAAGCCGACACAGTGAGCCCATGGCTGTCTCACTGATTTGCTGTTTTTCTTATTGGTGTGACAAGATACACGACAAGGGCAACGTGAGAAGCGACGGGCGTGTTTTGGCTCACATTGGAGTCTCTGGAGTTACAGACTCCAGAGTTGTGAGCAGCCTCACCTGGGAGCTGAGATCTGAACCCAGGGCCTCTGCAAGAGCATCAAGCACTCTTAACCATTGAGCCATCGTTCCATATTGTTTGGTGCTTTTCAGTATGTTGTTGTTGTTATTGTTGTTGTTGTTATTACTGTAGGTGTTCACACAGAGTAAGAAAGCAGACTATAAAAGAAAATGGAATCACACGTAAGGTCCCCAACATTCAATCAAATACTAGAATGAACTAAAGCTTTTGTAAGGCTGTGAGGGGAGGACAGGTTAGACAGATCCCGTTGTAATCAATGCATTCAAATAGCTCAGGGACTGTCTTAAGCGAGGTAACACTTCGAGAGAAACGGCGGGATCCACACACGCCCTGCTTTGCCTGCACAGTTAGATGCGCGTCTACTCCCTGATATGTTTGTTAGCAGCTCGCCTTTACATTCTCAAAATTTCCCTAGTTGGGTCTCCCGGCCCTACAACACCTGCTCTTGTGCCTGATGAGTGAGCTAAGGGGACCAAATTCCTGGATTTGCTAAAACCAGAGGGTCCCTTAGATGCCTGCAGTGTTAGATGAGGGGAACTTCAAAAGAGCAGCGAGAGCAGTCGGTCTTTAATGGGCATTTTATGTGGAAACTGAAGACCTCTGGGTGCTTTGCCTTTTTTCTTGAATCATATCGGTTATAACACAGATCTGCGTCTATTAATCCTCTCAGAGATAGAGCTAATGAAGCAAAAGACTTGAAGGTTAAGTTCACAGAGACTATGCACAAAAACCACTCAGGGAGGTGGGAATCAAAAGATAAAAATTCGTGGTCACAGCACTAAGTGACTGATTTAAATCTGTAGTGTTGTGGCCACTGGGGAGAGCAAGTTATGCCCTGTTCTAAGTTATCCCAAGTCGTGTGAGTGACTTTCAGGCTGTGCCTTGCCCTGGGTGATGCCATTTTACCAGCCAGCTTTTGGTCCCACTGTGAGTACAAATGCTGGCAAAGAAGGACGGCATCTCCTCTTGCGCATAAACCCCGCTGCCTATCCAGCACCACCTGTGGGGCACACACTGACAACTTATTTGTAAAAATAAAAAGGTACTGCCTATAAACATATGGAGTAGATTAGGAGCTATGAACACATGGGCACATTGAAATGATACCAGAAAATAACAGCTCTAAAAGCTTGGAACACACTAGACCCAAGCAGAGTATAACATTCTCAGCTGGACCCCACAAAGAGGAAGGCACCCCATTGCTATGGTCATGGTCCCCACCAACATCCCACCTGTCCTCTGCTGTGTCAGTCAAGGGACTGACAGAGAACTCCTAACTGTTCCTTGGCTGAGCTTAGACACCACTGCCTGATGCCCATTCAAATTGCAGTTCCTTGTTCCAGCTGAGCATCTGAAGGGGCCATTGTAGTAATAAGGGGAGCGGGCCTGCTTTTCATCCCGCCCAGCTCCCTCATGGCTAGCTTATACCCCGAAATAACAACACACAAATTGTANAGGGGCCAAGGCAGTTTCTTTATTAACCAATGAAAGTAACACATAGACAGATGACCCTCCTACATCAGGCCATTCCCTGTGCCTTACCTTTAAAGCTCTGTATCCCTGTGGCAGAATCAGATCCTCAAATCACTTGTGCCTGGGCCCTGGCAGCAGCTCTGCAAACCCCACCCTAGTGAGTTCATCAGCATCCTCTTTTTCTCTGAGTCAGCTCCCTGCCTCTACCTCCACCCTAGCCAGCACCTTGAGCGCTCCTTCCTCTTTACCCTTCTGTAGCCATCCTATAACCACCTGTGTTTGCCAGGGCCAGTGCTGTAGGGAAATCGGGTGTAGTTGGAGGTCACAAACAACCCAGGAGGTAAACTTGTGGATTTACTGCTATTCAACCAATTCTGACATCATGGAAAGACACAAATGTGTCTATGTTTCTGCCATAGCACGCCCGTGGTGTTATGAAAATTGCTTTCTGTTTGGTCGAAAGCATCACCTCAGCTCCCTAACAACCCTTTTTATACAAAGAGTCCTCATTGTTTGGCTGGGGGTTCACCCCAGCTCTTTGCATAAGCTCCCTCCCCTGGGAGTTGCCTCCGTCCAAACTCTGCCTCTGAGAAAGCCCACCAAAGGGTGACCCATCCCTAGGGAGAGTCAAAAAAGTCCACCAAACAGTAACACCTCCCCAAGGAAAGTCAGGACCACTCCCACAGACTATTTAAACTGCCCCCCCCCAGAGAATGAATGTGGTCTCTGAGTTTCACGTGGTGTCTCCTTCTCTCTCTCTTCCCCTCTCCATGTTTCCCCAGGGGGACACCTGGGAGCACTCCATTAAACACGGGCATCTTTTATTTGGTCTGATTTGATCTGATTGGGATTATTTGCATTGGCAGAGAGGCTCATCTTAAGACAATACTTAATATTTGGAGGTTCCATGGTGGGGGGGACGCTGTTTTTCGTATGGGCCCAGGGTCACATGTTGGAAAACGCCCTTCTTGTGCATACTCTCCACCAGGAGAAGATGGGCTTCGTCTTGGTGAGTTCTCCTTTTTGAGTACATGCCTCTAGGGTCCAGAGTCCCATTTGAGTTTATTTTTGTCCATTTTCGGGATTTCCTATGGTAGTCACAATCGTGCCAGATGCCCAGTTCAAGCGACGAGCCAGGGCTCTCTGAGGTGAGGCTGAGGGGACAGAGACGTCTGCCACTCATCTCTCACCACCCCCACCCCGCCCGTTTTTTGACTCAAGAGCCCTGTCCCGGTGGACGCACTGCGACAGGCTTGAGTCCCAAAATTTGGCATAGACTTCTAAATGGGCTCTTGCGATTTGAAGCCAGATCCTCAAACTCCCTTGGGCTGCCTTTTACAAAAATCCTTTTAAATTGGGGCTAACATCTAACGTAAAAAACAAACAAGGCTCCAAAAGGCCCTGTTTTCTAGATGCATGCTCCCTCTCCCACTAGCATTCCCTCACCTCCCTACTTCTCTAGCTGTTCGCTCTTTGTCTCTGTTCTCTATGCTGCATCTGATCTGGATCCCTCTTCCCAGTCCATTCACTCTGAAACTCCATAGGTGTCCTTCTTTGTCTCTATTCCCTCTTGCAGCACCTGCTAGTCCAGTCCTTAACGGGTCCACCTTTGTGCTTCCCTGGCCTCTGCTACCTACACTGGGATTTTTGAAGTTGGTCAGCTGACACAGGTTCTTAAAAGTGTTTTATTTGTCTGTCTGTTAGAACAGTGTGGCCACAGTACGCTGGTTTTACGTGATTGTGTTTCCACAGTATGCTAGCTTTATGTCTCTGTAAGAATGTGTGTTTGATTTCACAGTAGGCTTGTTTCATTTCTCTGTGTGTATGTGTGCATGGTTTAAGATCTGTAAAACTTATAACTCCAGATTACAACAACTCTGGAAAAATGCAAACACATGTGTAATCTCCGTTTTGACCATACCACCATCTTGGGTAAGAGTACCCATGTGTGCTAGTATTCTTTGACTTATTAAAATATTCCTTTCAATCTTCTTACATTTACTAGCATTGGTAAGCTCTAACTAACTGGATAAAATACATGTCTAAATTTAGCTTATATGTCTACTTTAAGTATAATGGAAAATGGTACCCAATTCTCAAGTGCCTTTACAGATCTAAGAGTATGGCACTTAACAGAAGAGCTTCTAACACAGAGACATGCCAGCTCCAGCAGCATCCTATAGCTCCTCCAAGAAGATACGTGGTTGCAGGAGACCTTCTACCTGAGGCTTGCCTTTGGGAAGGGCAAAGCCACCTGCACAGCAAAAAGCAACCTTCCACCTCTTCAGCTTTCTGGATTCCACTTGGGGAATCGATGTCATCCTGCCAAGACAGGTAGACTGAATCTCCCCCCGCACAGGAAAATCTTCAGCCTCTTCTACTCAGCAGCTAATGGCAAGCACTGCTTCTAGGCTTGTGCTCTCCAAAGACTGAGGAGAGACTTGGGATTGCCTGCATAGCTAAAAATGCTGTCTCATTTCTGCTCATTTATCCCTCCCAGATCTGTCTAATGGCATTTGATGACTTAAGGTACTGGTAGCTCATTACTTCATTTGTTAAATTTCCTGCTAAAATACAAACAGGTGTGCCACTTTAACAGACTTCATAGTCCAGGACTAACAGGTTTCAGTTGTATCTTCAGAGATTCAGCGTTTCCAATTCCCTTTCATTGTTTTCTAAAATATTCATACCTTTTAACCTAAAGCCATAGCCTTTTGCTATGACACCAAGATGAAAATCTGTTCCAGTGTCTTACAGATACCTACAGGTTCCTGGGAAAAAGTTCTGCTGTTGTACCAAAAATCAGGTCTGGTAAAAACAAACAAACAACTAGCAGTCTCCAGAGTGTATTTTAATCCCACCCATTTTAAAGCATATTTTACAATTCACTCCCACCAAGACCAACTTACAAAGTGCTCTCCAGACGATGCCAACACCTACACCAGCTCCTGGAATTTCACCATTGGTACCAACTCTCCTGGATCAAGGACACCTACCAACTACAATCTGCTCTTGTGTCCCACTTATACACCCGAGCCTCACCTGTACAACCAGTGCACTTTTCTGTCCCATTCTTTCTGGCAGTTAATGACCCTTCCCATGACTAACGCCATTCATAGGGCCAATAATAACAACATATTTTTCCTTTTAGCCATTTACCTTCTCATCTCCCTCAAGAAACAGCTGCCTGAGGACTCCAGGATGACAGTAAACTGGATGCCGTTCCAGCCACACCTCTTGCTGAGCATGAGCCCACAAACTCCCCACTCTCCCCCTCCCACATTGCCTCAAGCCCACAGGAAGCAGCCAGACTTGAGTCAGTGCCCCTTTATCCAAGAAGTCTAAAATGTTTGGTTGAGGGCCTCCACCTCAGCTCATTGGCACCCATTTATCCAAAAAGTCTGGAGTGTTTGGTCAAAAGCATCACCTCTAACACCCCTTTTATACAAAAAATCTGGATTATTTGGCTGGGGGTTCACCCCAGCTCCTAGCATAAGCTCCCTCCCCTGGGAATTGCCTCAGTCCAGACTCCACCTCTGAGAAAGCCCGTCAAATGGTGACACCTCCCCAGGGAGGATCAAAAAAGTCCACCAAACAGTAACCCCTTCCCAGGGAAGGTCAGGACCACTCCCACAGGCTATTTAAACTGCCCCCCAGAGAATGAACACATGGTCTCCAGGTTTTGCGTGGTCTCCCTTCTTTCTCTCTCTTTCCCACTCCAGCATTCCATTAAACATGGGCATCTTTTATTTGGTCTGATTTGGTCGATTGGGATTATTTGCATCAGCAGAGAGGCTCATCTTAAGAAAATACTTAACACTTTCTACTCTCTAAGTTACTCCAGTGCCTGGGTACTGTGTCAAACACCCTTAGTGCCAGCAATCATAGAGCAGAGGCAGGTGGATCTCTGTGAGTTTGCGGCCAACTTGGTCTAGAGAGTAAGTTGTGAATTTCAGAACACCCAGGACTACATAGTGAGACCGTGTCTCACAAACAAAACAAATGAAGAAGCTAGCCTGGCCTATGAAATAAGCTCTGGGCCAATGAGAGCCTGCTTCAGAAATCCAAGTGGACCACGTCTGAGATTGTCCTCTAACCCTCACACATATGCCCCTGCATTCATACTCTCGTGAGCATGTGGGTCCAAGCACGAGCACACACTCATGCACATGTGGACACATACATGCACATGCGAATGACAGCAAAAAGGACATTCACAAAGCCAGCAACCAAGCCAGAGCATGGCATGTGATGGGCTAGTTTTAGGAGGAAGAAGAGATGCAAATCATAGAGCTGTGTGACCTGGATGCCACCCCTCAGCTTTTCCTTCTGCCTGCCACATGCTCAAACCCTTCCTTTAAACATATGTTTTTCTTACAAGCAGATTCAACTCTCTTTATTCTGAATTTAAAGAAGGTTTAAACCCATTTTGATATTGTTCTTCTGTAGCCAGTTCTCATTATTCAGTTCAGGTTGGCCTTGAACTCTTGGTAATCCTCCTGCTTCACCCTGGAATCGTCACATATGAGCCACCATGCCCTACTTTTCTTTCTTTTGTTTAACTGCCTGATTATCAAATTCTCCCTCCTTTCCCCCACAAGGCTACTAAGAAATTCAGAACTACAATAATGAAATTTTCCTAAACATTGAAGCAATTTGTATCTTGCTCTGTCCTGTTTAAAAATAGATGATAGATAGATAGTATCTATCTATCTATCTATCTCAGATAGATAGACAGATAGATGATAGATAGATAAACAATTATTTTTATTTAGGCAGCTGCACTCTGGTTACTTTTGTTCTTGGGAGCTGTCATAACTTTAGGGTAAGGTTTCTTCAGATATGAAGTGTGGCTTTCAGGGCTGGAGATGCGGCTCAGTTGATAAACTACTTTCTGAGCAAGCATGAGAACCCCCAGAACCCAAAATTTAAAAGACAGGGATCCAGAAATATAACTCAGCTCAAGAATGCTGGCTGCTCTTCCAGAGTACCTGAGTCCAATTCTCAGCACTGCCGTGGTGGCTCACAACTGTTTTTAAGTCCAGTTCCAGAGGCTCCAACAGCATCTTCTGGTCTTTGTAGGCACCAGGCACATACATGGTGCACAGTCATACATGCGGGCAAAATGCCCATACACATAAAATTAAACAAAAACAAAAACCAGCCAGGTATGGTGGTACCTGCTTGCAGTTCTAGCTCTAGGGAGGCAGAAACAGGCAAATCCAGGGACTCATTGGCCAGTCTGCCTACTAGGATGGTCAAGACCCAGACCCATGAGAGATCCTGTTTCAAACAGCAAGATGGACAACTCCTAAGGAACCACACACAAGTTTGACCTCTGACCTCCTCATGTGTATGCATACACATTCATGCACACACACCCCATATACACACATGTGCTCTCACACTCAAATATGCACACACACACACACACACACACACACACACACACACACTCGTCCCATGTGGTAAAATGAATGAGTTTTCTCTGTGGCATTGGCAGAGGATCCCTGTTTGCGCGGCATTGCCCCAGCCTTCTTGATCATATGTTGTTGACTCACTGCAGACACTAACACAGCTGCGGACTTTCTCCATTCCCTTCACATCACCTCTGCCAGGCTGCCCAAGACTTTCACAGGTGTCACCGAGGGATTACGAGTACAAAAGGGACCCTCTCAGGTCATTGCCACAGAAGCGCCTATTCTAGCTGAGCGGCATTCTTTTACCACAGATTCTCCAGGAAAGTCAAGGATTCACAGGGGAGGGGAGGCTGCTTAAGTGGAGTTCAGTTCAGGGATCCTTGCACCCCCGCCACGTTTATGCAATGATCTGGAGATCCAGCTGTGTGGTAGATGTGGGCTTGCTCATTCAGAGCTGAGGCGCCATCACCCAACTGTTTGACAGTTGTGTCTCCTAAGCCCTTTGAATCTTAGATTACTGTCACTACATTGTTATGATTTATTGTTCAAACCCTCTCAAGACCATGGTTGTTTCTTTTAAACAGCTTCTCCATTAAGGACACACACACACAAACCTTCTACTCTGTGGGTGGTCTCACCATTTAGTTCTAAATACAACCTCTGAGGAAAGGAAGAGAGAGAGACTTGTGTAGAAGTCAGTATCTCTATTTATCACTAAATTTAAGGGTCCCACAATGTAAGTAACTCAAATGTCACCCTCCAGAGTCTCCTTTCCCTTCTTGTCCCTTGTCAGCATCTAAAGTTACTGACCATCTTGAACCAACTCTAATGGTAAAGTCTTCTAATAAACCCTTCCTTCCGGATGTCAGTCTTCCCAATCCAGAAGGACTCTTTCTTGAGACACTGTGCCGGCATCTTTGTGTGCGTGCCCGCCACAGACTTGGGTTTGAACACTTGCTTCCAGCTGGAGGTACTATTTTTGGAGGCTGTGAGACCTTTGGGACAGAGAAGGTCTAGCTGGCTACTGCAGGATGTCAGGGACCTGCCTTGATGGTTGCGTCCTAGCTCTGCTCCAGACCAGGGGCTGTCTGGTTTTTCTCTGCTGTGGAAATGGCAAGAGCCCAAGTCACATGCATCTGCTGCTATGAAGGTCACCATGCCTCTCTTGCCCAGGCACAAAACCTCTGAAAGGACGAGCCAAAGTGAATCCCTCCTCTGTTAAGCTGTTTCTCAAAGCTATCTGATCACAGCGATGAGAAAAGAAACCAGCGCATGAACCTCTGAGCTACCACATGGAGGACAAATGGCCATCCTTACCAGCCTGTTCTCTGGGTTTGTAAGGCTCTTGGAAAGCACTCCAAATGGCACTCCAGGTTTGTTCACTTTGCTCTTCTTCTAACCAGTGGTAGCTACTCACTGTCCCCAGATCTCTCCAGCTCCAAAGTTTCTCCTCCGTTGCCTACAGCTGAGGCTCATCCTCCTCACCTCTCTCAGTGTCCTCATCCTTCTCCAGGCCCAACTCCAAAACCTTTTGGATATTTCATAAGAGGATTGTTATTACTTTGTTTTTAAATGAACTGAAATCCAGCATCACACAGCCTTTTTTTTTTTAACCTTTGCTTATCTAGAATGGTAGATATCTGTCCTTTAAGAGTCCCTTGGAGACTGGGGAGATGGTTTAGTCAATAAAGTGCCTGCCATAAAAGCATGAGGACCCAAGTTCGCTCCTCCAGAGCCCACACATTAAAATCTGAGTGTGGTGGTGTGCACTGATAATCCCAACTCTGGGAAAGTGAAGACAAGAAAATTCCTGGGGCTGAGTGGCCAGCTAGATCAGCCTGCATAGCTAGGTCCAAGCCAATGAGAGACCCTAACTCAAAAAGTCCAAGGTCAGACTAAAGGGACGATGGCTCAGCTGTTAAGAGCAGTTGCAGCTTTTCCAGAGGACCCAAGTTTGGTTCCCAGCTCCCACATCAGACAGCTGACAACCATCTGTAACTCCAGTTTCAGGCTGTCTGACGCCCTCTTCTGCCCTCTGGGGACCATACACACATAAGGTATACATACTTACACTCAGGAGCAACACACAAATAAACAAACAAACAAATAAATAGCTATATTTTTAAATGCAGTGTGGAAAGCCTCCAAGAATGACAGCTGACTGTGTTCACATGTATGTGCACACATATACACCTGCACACACATACATACACATGAACACACATATGAAGGTCCCTCTTTAATTTGAATGTATTCTTTACATTTATGATAATATAAATGCATTATTTATTACAAAGGACTTTAATAGACAAGAAACAGCCTCAAGTGCCAGGAACAGGAAGGTATCAATAAGAGTGCCCTTCTAGACAAGGCAGCAGGTGACATGAGAATGCAGGTCCCCACTGTGCGCTCTGCGGAGCTGTTTCACTTTAATAAAGGCTAACACGTATGCATTTGCTTGAGTCGCAGAGTTTGCTTTCCTAAGAATTAATATGTCCAGGGACTAGAAGTGGCTCCCTGGCCATCTTTGCAAGCTGCTACCTTTCTTTCCAGGATCAGAAGCTCTAATCCTGCCAATCTGTCAATCTTACAATTACCATACCGTACTCGGCAAAGTAGTGACCAAAGACATTCTTATCTCCTATTGACGTCTTGATGCAGGGAACGCTCAGCAAATAATGGTTGAAGTGATGCCAGCAAAAATTCCAGAATCAATGCCAAGGGATTTCAGGAGTATTAAAATATGAGTTCTTTATAAACATTCAGCACTTTCATTTCTTTCTCAAATTAAAAAACATAATCTTTAAGTAGAACTCTCAGTTCTCTTCTTGGTTGATTTCTACCACAGAAGACATGTTTCTCTCACTAGTAACTCCAGCCAGCCTTCCAAAGAATAGCTCAAAGTAGTGAGTTCAGGCTCCGTACCTCCCTCAGCGTGTTGGTTCTATTCAGGTGCTCTGATAAGGGACGTTTGAAAATTCGGTCTCTGTTTGCTGACACCATTTGGGTGGCTTAGAAGGTGTGGCCTTGTTGAGGAAGGAGTGTCACTGGAGGTGGGCTTTGAGGTTTCCAAAGACTCAGATTCAAAGCTACTTTGGAAGGTTCTCCCAAAACTCTTGAGCAGTGTTTGAGCTTTGGGAACTGAATTACATGTGTTTGCAATGAACTTCAGTGTCCCATTTCCCAAGATGGCAGCAGCCACCATCGCTATCTCCTCACGGGTGATTAGAGCCACAGGCGAGGCTTTGTGATATGAATACTGATTTACCAGGTTCATCAAAACAAGACTGTAACAGAGGAGACAGTCAAGATGTTATCGCAGGGTGTTTGGGCACTCCTCATGAAGGAATAGGGCAGTTTGGCTAATAAATCACCGGCCTTTTCATCTGAAAAATGACGAGACAGAATCTTAAGGGTCAGCTTCCCCTTTAACCAGGATGTACCAGCAACCTTGTAATTCTTCACACTTTATAGACAGGGAAGGGGATCGAAACCAACATCATAGATGCCAAGGACGCTTTCAGTAATGCCTGCTTCCTTCCGGGTCCCCGAAGAAGTCAGGACTACATACTGCCCTTGTCACCTAGAAGGAGCTGGTGGTGGTGACTGAAGACATCCTGGGAAATGGGGCACTGAAGGCCGTTGGACCAGCATATAACTTAATTCACAGTTTCAAAAACTAGTCAAGATGGCTGAAGGCTGGGACGATGACTCAGTGGATACAGAGCTTACTGCCACAAGCATGAGAATCTGAATTCCATCTTCAACATCCATGCAAAATCAATGCACAATGGCATGTGTCTGTAACCCAGGGAAAATGAAGGCAGGCGGATCCCTAGGGTCCACTGCCCAGGCAGTGACCTGTGCTGAATCTGTGAGCTCCAGGATCAGTAAAAGATGTCTCCTTAAAAATAAATATTAAATTTAAAATAAATCAATAAAATAAGATGGATAAGTAGACAGGTAATGCCAGTCTCTGACATCCACACATGTGTGCATAAACATCAACACACCTGTGCACACACATGAACACCTCAAAGGTTTGGCAACAGCTTCTAAAAGCAGCTTTGGATTTTGCCACATGGCTTTAGTATTGATCTGACTGGGACAACGGAGACTGAAGAAGTGATGGACATACACACAGAGCAGCTGGAACCAAGTGGACCATGCTCTCTGATGGAGACGTACCAACAGGAGCCTAGAAATTTAGCACATTTATTATATATAGCATCATTTGTCATATACAGCACAAATAGGAGAAGGAGGAGGACTAGCCAACCTGGATAGGAGGTCTCAGTAGGGGGTGGGGAGGAGCAAGCTGACGCTGGTAGTTTCTCTACACTGTCAACTTCTGTCCTCCAACCAGGGAAAGGCCTTGCCCTTCTTTTGAACCTGACTGGGGAAGGCCTTGCTTTCCTGTGGGTCTAAGGTGTCAGGGTCCTTGACACAGCCATGCTCATCTAACAATACACCTTCACTCAAGACTTCATCAACTCCTCACAGGATTGTGTGTGTGTATGTGTGTGTGTGTGTGTATTCATAAATAATTTGAAGATTTGTATTATTATGGACTTAACTTTCTATGAAAACCTTCAGAATGCTGCATTGGACTCCCTTCTAAGATACAGAACAAATAGAAATTCACTTCAATTTTCAGTTTTGATCTATGTCACATACTCAGTTTAAACTATTTGAGGGAGGTGGCAGGCAGGACACAGTAGCTGGTGACCTCCAGAACATAATTTAAGAAACACTGTGATGAAGGATGCTGTACAGTGAATAATTTTAGGAATAAGGATGTGATTTTGAATTCCAAATGTTGTATTTGTGGCACATCATCGGTTGCCAAGGACACCTGTATGTGCAAATTTCAGAAAATACAATGAGCAGATGGAGTCATGGTTGGCGGAAGGAAAAATTCATCTGAACTTTAGAAGCAGAAGAGCTCTCACTGGAGTGGAAGTCACCTAGTTCATACGGCTGTCGTAAAAGCACATGGTTATAACTTTAAGTGCCCTCTGCTTCTGTTTGTCTATCAATGAACATGCTACAAAGCTTCAACTAAATATATGGGAGGAAGCCTTTGGGGACATGAGGCTCGCTAATGCAACTGTGACTCCCAAGTCCTCTCCCTGCCTTTGGTTTTCAGCTACACTTTTTCAAAGATGTATTTCTTTTCATTTATGCATATGCATGGGGTGGGGATCTGTGCCCTTGAGTTCAGGTGCCTGTGAAGATCAGGAGAAGGTGTTGGATCTCCTGGAGTTGGAGTTACAGTCAGTTGTGTGTTGCCTGAGATGGGTGCTAGGAAGTGAACTCGGGTCCTCTGGAGGAACAGCCAGCCAGGGCTCCTAACTGCTGAGCCATCCCTCCAGCCCTGACAGTCACACCCTTACTATGTTTCTGGTTTCTCACATGCTCTCTTTCTTCTTACAGCGCTTTGAATGAGTATGCCCTCTGTTGGCTCGTTTATTTCAATGTTTGGTCCCCCATTGGTGGAACTGCTTGGGAAAGATTAAAAAATGTGGCCTTCTGTCCCTCATCTTCCATGTAGTGGCATGGTTGGGGGATAGATGCCCCCCCTTGCCTGAGGCAGGAAGGAGAGCTGAGGTCATAAAAGCAGGAGAGCTGTCCCTGCCTCTCTCCAGTTGCAGCACTCAGGAGACCTGGTCCTTCATCTCGCCGGGCAGCACAGCAGAGCCAACCCTGTTGGTGGAGGTATGCATGAGCCAGCCCCGAAACTGTGAGCACTACTCACCTGTCATTCAGAGACACGGGTAGAGGAAAGCTGCCCCTTTACCCTTTGCCCTTCGACATGCCCCTTGCCACCTAAGACAGACAAGGGAGTGACCCTCCCCCTTACCAGCTGCAGCACTCAGGAAAGCGGGCCCTGCACCTCATCTGGGCAGCACAGTGGAGCTGATCCTGTCGTGGAGGCTGTGCCCGTGAGCTGGCATGAGAGTGGGCTACCTGGCCGCATCCCCCTCATCTGCCATGTGATGGGGAGGATGAGGGAAAGATGCCCTCCTCCCTTTACGCCTGCCACCTGTGGCGGGCAAGGGAGCTGACTCTCCCCCTTACCAGTTGTAGCATTCGGGAAAGTGGGTCCTGCACCTCACCTGTGCAGCACAGTAGAGCTGGCCCACATGGTGTAGGTGTAACCACCCCAGAAAACAGAAGAACTGGCCCCGTCCCTTGCTCATTACTGCAAGGGATGAACTAGCTGGGGCGATGCTGGAGAGCTCACCCTGGTGGTGAGGACAAGGCAGAGATGGTAGGCTGACCAACCCTGCAACTACCCAGGCCCAGAACCAGAGTTATGAGGTGGTCCACCCTAGCATCCACCCCATCTATGATCTGCTGGTACAGGTGAAGGGACCGGTCCTGCAGACCCAAAACTTCAGGATCCCCACGACACAGGGCAACAACGAGATATCCAAGAGGAGTCCCAGTATCAATAATGTAGCAGAAACCATAGTCCTTGAACTTGCAAGTGAAGATATACGGATAAAAGGGTTCACTATGACACTCACTGTGCCACACTGCAGCTTCTGTGATGAGATGGATTTTCCTGTGTTTTTTTCTTTTGTTTTCTTAATTTAATTTTATTTTAGGGGAAGTTTGCAAGGGCAGAGGGCATATATGAAGGGACAGGGAAATGAATGGAATAGAGATACATGACGTGAAAGACACAAAGAATAAATAAAAATAAAAATAAAGCTTAGAAAGAAAGAAAGAAAGAATAAAGTGTGGCCTTGTCCTGATTAGCTTTCTCTGCCTCCAGTTTGTAGATAAGCTAGAAGTTGCCGCTACTTCTCCTGTGCCATATCTACCTGCCTGCTGCCATGCTCCCCACCATGATGCTCATAGATTCACTCTCTAAAATTGTAATAAAGCACCCAATTAAATTTTTTCCTTTGTAAGTTTCTTTGTCCATAGTGTCTTTTCACAACAATAGAACAGTAACTAAGATATCTGTATTACCTACTTCTCCCTCATCCCCACCCACACCTCTGTCTCTGAAAGGGTCTTGTGTAGCCCAGGCTAGCCTTAATATCACCATGTAGTCAAAAGAGTCCTTGAATTTCTGGTCCTCCTCCCTCCTCCTACTGCCTGGTTTATATGGTGATGTAGGAGGGTCATCTGTCTATGTGTTACTTTCATTGGTTAAT
>LOEQ01001416.1:232502-261495 GCA_001685075.1 Bramus lutescens
GGAGGCAGAGGCAGGCGGATCTCTTTGAGTTTGAGGCCAGCCTGGTCTACAGAGCTAGTTCCAGGACAGCTAGAGCTATAACACAGAGAAAAGTTGTCTTGAAAAACCAAAACCAAAACCAAAACCCAAGAAATGAAAAGATAGGAAAAACTATAATTTAGCCCCTTCCACACGGAGCAGCTGTGTTCAGTTTAAGCTATGTGTCTTATTGAAGACTCTTTCTGAGTGCCTGAGGTTTTTGTCCACCAACTCACTCACACAAACCGCTGAATTACTGCTAATCACCATGGGGTGACCCCAACTTCTGGTATCCATGCCCTTAGTCAATCAGCCTCTTCTCAAAGTCTGAGCTAGCAAGTGGATGGATGCGCATGAGTGTGTTTGTAAGTGTGCATGAATGTGTGTGTAAGAGAGAGGGAGAGGGAGGGAGGAAAGGAGGGAGGGAGAGACACAGAAAGAGAGTTTAAGAATATGGAGTGAAAAGGTCAATTCTGGGTATCCTTCAAACATCATCTGCCTTGTTCTTTTGAGACAAGGTCTCTTGCTGGCCTGGAACATGTCAAGAAGCCTAGGTGAGCTGACCAGTGATCCACCTGGAGTCTCCACCTTCCTGTGCAGGAATGGCAAGTACCTGCCACCATGCCTGGTTTGTAAAATGTGGATTCTAGGGATCCAACTCAGACCCTCATGCCTGTAGAGCAAGCACTTCACTGAAGGAGCAGTCTTCCCAGTCCCTAGTAACTGATTTCTACACAGTATAACAAAAGCAATAGGTGACTTTAAGATGAGTTTAATACCCATCCCTCAAATTCTCTCTCTCTCCCTCCCTCCCTCCCTCCCTCCATTTCTTTGTTCAGGAAGATGAAGTCAGCTGCTGTGGGTAAGTTGCTCATGTAGAGGTCCAAGTAGCATGAAGCCAACAATGGCCTCCAGCTAATAGCTTTCAAAGGACCGAACTTGCCAACGGCCCTGTGGGTGAGTTTGGAAGTGAATCACCCTCAGGATGAAGATTGGGGTGAGGTGATCCAAGCCTGGCTTCCCAGCAGCCTTCTGAAGGGCCGTGAGCTAGAGAGCCCAGCTAAGCCACACACAGCTTTCCAAACCCCAGAGACTTACAGGTGTATGTGCTGCAACTTTTGCAATTTATTCATATCTACATTTATGTTTATATGGGGGATCATGTGCATATGGACCAGAGGCCATCAGGTTTCCTAGAGCTGAAGTCGTAGGTGGTCATGAGTTGCTTGCTGTGGATGCTGAGAACTGAGCACAGGTCCTCTACCAAAGGAGCATCTGCTCTTAATTGCTGAGCCATCTCTACTGTCCTAAGAACCTAAGTTTATGATAATTAGTATACAGTCATGGATAACTCATGCAATCCATCACACATCTAAAAGCAGGATAGGCACTGAGGAATGACCTCATCAAGTTCACTGAAAGAGAAGGTGGGCCTGGGGAGCCCAGCCAGAGGAAGACACAATTGTTCTATAGATGAGGTGTATGCTCAGTGGGACCCTCAAGTTACCTTTGTGGTGTGCACTCAGCAGAATGAGAACCATTGAATGAACGGAGTCTTTTTCATGAAGATATGCCTGTTACCCAGGTAACAGGATTTACATACATGTCAGCAAACCGATTTTCCATATTCTGTAGTCACTTGGAAAATGAATCAACATGCTATTTTATGGCTTCAAACAATAGAAATGGGATTGCAAATGACATAGCATTGCTTTGTAAATTCAAAGCTGGGCATGGTGGCACAGACCTGTAATCCCAGTGCTCTGGGAGGGGAAGTAGGAGGATCAGGAGGCTTAATTCATCCCCAGCTACTGAGTTCAAGTTCAAGGCCAGCTTGAGCTACAAGACCATCCACATGAGTGTGGGGGGGGGGCTTCTTACTGAGATTTTCAGATTTGTGTGTTTATGGTGACAGAACAACACCAGTAGAACAAACCCACTGACTTGTTTATTGATAGCCTGTACACTGTTTCTCATATTTTACACATTAATGATTTAAAGATGGGCTAACAAGATGACTCAGCAGATAATGCTGTTTGCTGAGCAAGCCTCGAGTTTGATCTCTGCAACCCACACAAAGGTAAGGAAACGAGACCCTAGAATCCAGTGTTCTCTCCTTCCTGGATTCTGTAAGGTGAGCGGCCATGTTCTGCCACAGCTTCCCACTATGGCTGACTGAAAACTTTGAATTCATGAGCCAAAAATCCTCCAGCCTTTAAGTCATTTCTTGTATTTGGTTAAAGCAATGAAAGATGAGTATCATCGGATATGGGAAACCTTCCTACGGAAACCTAACTTCTGAGCTATGGGTTGATGGCTGTGATGAGACCGCCATGTGGAGGCCAGGGAAAGTGGTCCAAAGGGTACACAGGTGTGAAAGATGCATAGCTGTGTGGGAAAGCAGGAGTTGCCAATCTTAAAGAGAGGGGTTAAGATCTTGGTCACTCAGTTTTGCAAATCCTGCTTTCTGTTACTATGACAAACAAACAAAACAAAACATGACCAAAAGTCACTTGAGAGGGAAGGATTTGTTTGGCTTACATGTGCATCACTGAGGGAAGTCAGGGTGGGAACTCAAGTAGGGCAGGAACCCGAAGGCAGGAACTTAAGCCAAAGCCATGGAGGAAGGCTATTCTCGGGCTTGCAGACATCTCTTTGCCTCCAGATTGCTCAGCTTGCTTATGCAACCTTTTTTATACAACCCAGGATCACCTGCCCAGGAGAGGCACCAGCCACAGTGGGCTGCCCCACCCCCACATCAGTCAACCAAGAAAATGCCCCATAGACTACAGGCTAATCTGGTGGAGACAATTCCTCTATCATATGGTTTGTGTCAAACTGACAAAACCAACCAGCACATCTATGACCAGTTCATGTTCCTCTGATGACAATGTGCTATCTACTGTTAGCCTGAGATAAGTCGGATTCAAAGACTCACTGATACTGGGCTAGAGCAAAAGTAGAAAATCATTAAGCTCTCAGATACAAGGGACGTGACTTGGGTAATTAAGAACCTCCCATGGGGTTAAAGCCCACGAATCATCTTTCTGTTGCGCAGCAGGAGGAGGGCACTCCTATCGATCAGTCACTTCAGCCTGGGTCCATCTCAGCCTCACAGAACCTCCAGTCCCATAGCACGTGATAAAATACTGATGATGGAGGGGGCTGGAGACGGCTCAGTGGGTTGAGTGTCAACTGCTGCACAAACCTAAGGATCTAAGTTTGCATTCCCACCGCCCATGTCACAACTGAGATGGGGGCACATCACCATAACTCTGGCCCTGAGAGGCAGAGACAGGCAGGTCTCAGGGACTCACTGCCCAGGCAGCTGACCAAATCAGTGAGTTCAACAAGAGACCCTGCCCCTCAAAATAAAGGGGAGAGTCTGAAAGGAGAAGACAGCTGACTTCAGTCTCTGGCCTTCTCATGTGGCCTCACAGGTGAGTGCAACACACACACACACACACACTCTCTCTCTCTCTCTCTCTCTCTCTCTCTCAGAGAGAGAGAGAGAACTGGAATGGGGCAAATTGGGGGCATATGCCATACCCTGGATCAGTAGCAGAGAGAGACCTGGCAGGATTGAGTCAGGGCTTAGGGGATGGATCTCTGAAAGGCAAGATAAGGCTCAGTCTGGGTGACCCTATCAGACCTCGTTCCAGTGATAATTCAGAAATGTATCACTGGGAAAAAGCAAAATGAAAATCTATTTGCTGGAAAATGAGTTCTGCTGTTTACTAGAATCAAACCTCTCCCAGGGGCCATGTCCTGGCTTGGCTGCTCTGTGTGGAAAGGTCCAACAGCCCCACTCTCTCTCAAGCAGGCTTGAGCAACCTCAAATGCCTACCCCCAGGGGCTACCAGCCTTGATTTTCCTGCCACTGTCTGCAGAGGACAGATAAGGTCATCGTACCTGAGGAGACACCTTGTCACTAAGCCTAGAGTCTTTCCTTTAGGCCACCGACCCTGCTGGTATTGCTATGAATCTAAGAAAGCCTGGACGCCGGCTATGAGCTTTGCTCTGGGGTAAGCTGTCTTCACAGTGGAAAGTGGGCGTAAGAGGGAAAAGGTGGCATTGTTTTAAAAAAATTTATTTTGTACTTTTGAAATAGGGTCTCATGCAGCCCAGGCCAGCTTTGAACTCCTGATCCTTTTGCCTCTATCTCCTAAGAACTGAGATCCCAGGCATGCGCCATGCCAGTCTCATGGATGGCTTTAACAGAACCGATTTCGCTGCGTTTGACAGGCCTGTTCTTGTTTCTTCCCATGCTACATTTAGCTGAGAAGGCACGCATGTTTGACAATGTATTCACCTGCCCCACCCCCACCAGGCCCCAAGCCTCTCCCTGAAGATGTCCTTTCTCTTCCACTCCTGAACTTTATATCACAGAAAGTGCAGACATGGCCTGAGTGTAAAATAAAATACCGACAGTCAGGAAGTAAGAGCTCCTGGGAGTTAACACATCCTTTCCCAAGTCATTCCCAGTTCTTAGATTCCTGTGAGCTTGTGTGCAGTGAACCTACATATGTGTACATGTTCAAATGGAGGCCTACAGAGGAGCTATGGGAGGTCTTCCCACCTGACTTTTGGAAGCAGGGACTCTCAACCCGGAGTTTGCTCTTCTGGCTAGTCAAGTGAGCCAGTTTGCTTCTGACATTCCCATCTCTGCCTTCCCAGCACTGAAAATATGGGCAGCCATGTCCACGTGGCATTTAAAAGGCTGCAGGGATCTGAACACAGCTCTAAATCAAATAGCCACATTGATAGGTCAGAAATAAATTTGGAGTAGACTACTTTAAAGACCCCTGGAGAGTTCAGGCCACTAATGCAGTCAGCAGACTATCTCTGCCAAAGCTCCTGCCCCCGTGCCTTGGAGACACATTCGTTACAAGACCATGGTCTCAGACCATGTCACATGGGTCGTATGCACCAACACTGAATAGACACAGTGTAAGAGCTCAGACAAGTCCTTCATTTCTTAACCCATCATGAGCTCAAGGAGTCACTTTGCATCCCCTTGTGATAGCCTGCATGTGAAATGTTCCTCCAGGCTTGTGTCTGAACACCTAGTTCCCAGCTGGAAGTCTGTCTGGAGGGGTTATGAAACCGTTAGGAGGTGGGCTCAGTGGGAGGAAATGGGTCCCTGGATGAGTGGGCCAGTAGATGGACAGTCCTGTCCCACATCCTGTGCTCTCCATTTCCTGATCCATCAAAACGTGTTGAGTCAGCTACAGGGTCCCACCCACCGCCTTGAGTTCTCTACCATGAAAAACTTTATCCTTCAAATATGAACCAAAACGAAACCTTCTTCTCTCCTGCTGCTTCTTACCAGGCATTTCATGACAGAAAAGGGAAAGAAACCAAGGTAGTCCTTTCGCAACGTCAAACCCAAAGAATGTTCACAGACAATGAAATACATACTGTACTGTATACACATGTGCATATACTCTCAGGGAGGGGAGGGCGGGATGAAAGCAGGAAGGATGGGGAAAGAAGGCAAAGAGGAAGTTTGATAGGTGACTGACAGGTGACATACAGATGATAATAGATTAGAAGAAATGCAGATGGGTAGATAGGAGAAAGAACAAAGATAGATTTTAAAAAAAGGATGGATAGACAGACAGAGATGGGGGCTCTCATTTACTGAATCTTTGCTAGGATCAGGGAAAATGTCTTTGCGCTAGTCTTTTATCTTTAAATATTAGCACAGTTTAGGATAGCGGGTAAGTACTGGTACCCATACTTAAAACTGAGACCATGGGGTGCATGAGATGGAAAACCATGCTTGAGACAAAGAGTAGAAAAACACTCATGCTGACCTCATACTCCACCTTCATGGACCTCCTATGCAGGCCTAACTTCTACTGTTGTTGGTTTGTTTATGAGATGGGGTTTTGCTATGATGCCCAGGCTGGTCTTAAACTCTTGTTCTTCCTGCATCCAATTCCAGAGTGCTGAGGCCTCACATAGGAAACTGCTATTCTAATTCGAGGCTAACTAATTTTTTTCTCATATCAGAAAACACTTCCTTTTACATACAGCATCCCAGATAGGGATTCCAAGAGAAGTACAGTAAAAGCAACCAGCCAGAGCAAAGGTATTTACTGGGACTCACTGGGTACCAAACTGAGGCTTCAAAGCAGGTTTTCAGAGCCAGTGTAATGTGAATCACCCCAACGCACTTTTCTGCTGACATCAAGCTCGAGGTCTAGACTTTTTTTTCTCTCCTCTAATACTTCCTGCTCCAGGTCACTTCCCGCTTGGCCAATGACCCACCCGGTCTTGACCACATGCAGATATCTGTTCATTACCCAGGAAGCAGGGTGAAGAGGGCTTTTGTTGGTTGTTTTCCTTTAATAAATAAAAATAAATGTATTACTCTATCTTGCTTCCTGCAGGGTCATTGTTTTCGTGAGCAGGAAGAGGCCCTTTGCAGAGGTTCTGAGGCCGGTTTCATTTGCATGCTGGGAAGTCAGTGCAGGCCCAGGAAACTGTAGGAAGGTGCAGACACACCAGGCCAGGCCCAGATCAGGCCTCGTCAGCTGGTCTCCAAGCCAACATACCATGTTCTCTCTACCTGAGGTTTCTGGTCCTCAAAGTTTTCAATCTTTAAGGGGGAAGGAAATACACTTTTGAAATGGGCCTTAAAGAGAGTGGTAGGGTTGTGTGGAGTCAGGAGGGACTTGGCAGATGGCTTCACTGTGTTCTCCATCGTTACACAGATGGCGCTTTGTGGGATTCTGCACCACACCATAGGAAAGGGAATTCTTCCACCAACACTCCAGGCCTCTTTGAAATGTTGAGGGAGGCGTCCCTCAATCTCTTCCACCCTGGTCTGTCCAGCTTGGGAAGAAGGAATACTGAAAAATGTCCCTGCCAGGCCTGCTCTGACTTCTGCTCCTTTGGCCCTTCCCTTTCTCCTCCTACCTCCTGGGCAGTAAGCACCAAGAAGCTCCACACCCCTGGTCCTTTCTAATTCACAGCTGACTCTTCTCTCCCCTTAGGGTATTCCTTTGGGTTTTTTCATCAGATTGACACACACCAGAGTCACTTGGAAAGAGAGAACTTCAACTGAAGATTTGCCCAGGTCTGGGCTGGAGAGATGACTCAGTGGTTGAAAGCACTGGCTGCTCTTCCAGAGGACCCAGGTTCGATGCCCAGCATCCAGATGGTGGCTCATAGCCACCTGTAACTCCAGTTCTAGGTTATCTGACTCTGTATATTCAGGCAAAACACACACATAAGATAAAAATAAAGAATTGACCAGATCAGGCTAGTCTCTGGCCATTTCTCTGAGGCATTTTCTAAAAGGCTATTTGATGGAGGAGGGTTCAGCCCAAGGTGGGAGGTTCCTTGCCTGGGCAGGTGGGTGTGGGCAGCATAAAAGAGAAAGATGAGAAAGCCAGCAAGCAGCCTTCCTCCATATCTGCTTTCACTCCCGTCTTCAGTTCCTGCCCCTGGATTCCCTTGATGATTGACTATAACCTGTAAGAGGAAATAAACCCTCTCCTCCTCTTCCTTGTTGCTTTTGGTCATGGTGTTTGATCACAGCAACAGAAGGCAAACCAACTTCCCTGGGGCCTAAGAAAGGAAGGGCAAAGGAAGACTCAGATGCATCCCTGACTGACCTTACCACTGCTGGAGACTACAGCCTAATGCCTGTCTGAGTCCTGTGATTAATCAGTCCCTCCAGCCTAGGAAACACTGTATGTACTTCTACTATAATTAGCTATATAGCCATTACCTTTTCCATACAACAGTGAGAAATTGGAGGGCAGTCACTATGGGTTCTCAGAACCCAGCTCATGTGTTTATCATAAATATGATGAATATTTTAAATCATGAGTGACATTTAAATTAAATCATGACTATAAATTCTAAAAGTTCAGTTAATACATTTACTCTATGTTCATAACTATATTACATGTCTGAGTGTATGAATGTGCCTACAGAAACGGATTGTGTTATTAGTTAGCTTTTTGTCTCTGTCAGCAAAATACCTAAGATAAACAATTTAAAGATTTATTTTGGTTCATAGTGTCAGAACCAAAGTTTCAACTGTCATCTTGACACAGCGTAGAATTACCTGGGAAGAGAGTCACAAAGAGAATCTGTCTAGAGCAGGTTTGCCTGTGGAAGATTGTCTTGCTGATCTTAATGGATGTGAGAAGCTCAAGCCCACTGTGGGCGTCACCATTCCCTGGGGATGGGTCCTGGATTGTATAACAGAAGGAAGAGTGAGCAGGGCAGTATGTAACCATGCATTTTTCTCTCTGCTCTTGACAGTGGATATGATATATTCTAGCTGCTTCAAGTTACTGCCTTAATGATTGCATGTGATCTGCAACTGTAAACCAAACGAAACCTTTCTTCTTTAGAACTGCTTTAGTCAGGGGATTTTTATCACAGCAACAGAAATGAAACTGAGACACAGTGGGTTCAATGCATCGTTGCTTGGACAGATATCATGGCAGTATCAGTGTTGGCAGAGGAGAGAGGTCACCTTATCTCATGGCACACAGGAAGTAGACAGGAAGACAGGAAGAGGCCAGGGAAAATGTATCTACAAGGACCCTTTAGTGACTTACTCTTCCACTAGGCTCTGCTTCCTAAAGTTTCCGGAAAATGTTAAAAACAGCACCCCCAACCAGTGACGAAGCCCACAGCACATAGCCTTTTGAGAGACACTTTACATCTGAGCAGTGTGTATGTTGGATCACATATGTATGTGTGAAGATGTATGTATATATGATGAAATAGCTATTACATCTGAGCAATGTGTATGCTGGATCACATATGTATGTGTGGAGGTATATGTATATATGATGAAATAACTGTTATATCTGAGCAGTGTGTATGTTGGATCACATAAGTATGTGTGGAGGTGTATGTATATACAAAGAAATAACTATTATATCTGAGCAGTGTGTACGCTGGATCACATATGTGTGTGTGGAGGTGTATGTATATAAGATGAAATAACATCAGAAGAATAGGAAATGGGACCAACAAAATATTTCAGTGGGTAACGGTGCCTACAGCCAAGCCTGACAACCTGAGTTTGAGCCCCAGGACCAGCATGGTGGAAAGAGAACCAACTCTTACAGGCTATGTTCTGACCTCTACATGCTTACCGTAGCATGTGCATGCACATGTGCACACACACAAGTAATAAATCCCTCTTAAGTTTACAAATAAATAAATAAATAATAAAGAACTTTTGAGGAAACTATAAAGCACACCATTTAGTTAAAGGGGACTTGTTTTATGGCAGTTTTACTGTGAGCCAAGAGTTCTGGAAGCTCTCAGTATCTAAGAGCACAAAGTCCTTCGTTCTCAGACAGCAACAGAAACCCGAAACTATAACATTTTCTCACGTGTTCAAATTTGTGACTGGCTCAGTTGAGCTGTGGAAGTCTAAGGCCTTCTACTGAAAGACACCTCCTTCACACCGAGCTCACGAGAAACTCCAGCTAGATTCTGTCCAACTACTGCACCGTCAAGACAGATGGATCTGCAGGTTATCAGTTAAACAAAAACTGCAAGCTAGGGACAAGAGGACTGGCTCAGCTAATAAAGGCCTTTCTGTGTAAGTGTGGGGACCCAGAGCCAATCTCCAGCATCCTGCAATAATAAGAAGCTGTGAAAGTGGTATATAACTATAATCTCAGTGCTGGAGTGGTAGAGACAGGCAGACACTCAGAGTTCTTCCAGCCAAACTAGTGAGCTCCTGTTGCGGGAGCTCCTTCCGCTCCTTCAGCCAATAGCCGCTGAGATANCCCCTTTAATTCCCAACTGGTGTGGGATTGTTTATGACTTACGCCTTCAAGCTCCAGATTCAATGAACGACCCTGTCTCAGAAAATCAAGTGGACGGCAATAGTAGAAAACACCTGACATCAATCTCTGGCCTCCACAATTCATAGCGCACACATGTACATGTACTCATACATACATACATACACACCAATACAAATGTGTACTTATACCACACACACGCACACACACACACACAAAATAGGAAAAACATATGAGCTAAGTGTAGTTGACTTTAGTTATAATCTTAGCAATTGGGAGGATCAGGAGTTCAAGGCCTACCCCAACTACATGAAACCCTGTCTCAAAAAACACCACTATACATATTTTACACACACATTTGCACACATATATACACACACATGTGCACACATGCACACACATACACACACATATAATACACACATACACACTTACCTTTAATGATCCACCAACATCTCTTCACAAAATACTACTAAACACAAAATCAAATGACAAATTAGAAAAGATTGTTCATTATATTAGCAGCAACATGGGATCAACACATAAAGAATGCCTAGAAAAAACATTAAGAAAGAGAAGAAGAGGGCTGGAGAGACGGCTCAGCAATTAAGAGTACAGACTGCTCTTACAGAGGACCAGGGTTCAATTTCCAGAATGCACATGGCAGCTCACAATTGTCTGTAGCTCCAGTTCCTGGGGATTTGATGCCCTGCTCTGACCTCCCCAAAGGTGGTATATATACTTGCAGGCAAAACACCCATACACACAAAATAAAAAAGTAAAGATTTTTAAACAAAATAAGTAACAACAAATAAAGAAAATGTGGAAAGGATCTGAGTAATTCACAGGGAAAAAAAGCACTAGGAATGGGTCTTTGACATATGAAAGATGCCCCTGAGATGACTAGGACGCCATGGGCCACAGGCTACCTCCGACAGGACTCCTGCACTTCCAAAGTCCACTGGAAGCAAGGCATGTCTGTTCTGTTATGCAGCCTTTGCCTGCTCTTGTGCTACAGTGCAGTTGGTAGAACATAAGCTGGACTACAAAGCTGAAAATACTGGTATTTTATAGGAAAACAAAGTTTGCTGACCCCTGGTCAACAGAAATTAAATTACATGTAGGGAGCCTTTTCCGTCTGTCAGATTGTCAAAGCTCCAAACACAATTGAAAACATTGTCCTGGGGCTTTGCATATTTCTCTTTTAAAAGATTAGTAGAGCTCTTTAGGTTGCAACTTGGTGACATTTTTCCTTTGAATGGGACATGATCCAGCTACTGTCCTTTGGGAAACCAAGTCTGGAAACGCACTTGAACGTGTATGCTGTCGTTACTTATCACTGCTCTGTTTGAGAGTTCTGAGCCACTCCCACTGGCCATCTGCAAAGGGCCAGCTAAGCTTGGGGCCATCTGTGCAATGGAGGAGTAAGCAGTTGTCTAACAGAATAGGGAAGGTTGCTCTATACCGACCCACAGTGTCTCCAGGACAAAATGCTTAGTGGGAAAAGCAGAGCACAGGCAGTGTATTCAGTTCACTGCTCATACAGGGGAAAGGTGACCGGAAGGTACACCAAAGCCTATGACTGGAACTGGATGGAGAGACGGCTGTGAAATTAAACTTCTTCCGTGCCTTTCCGCACGGTGATAAGGAGTGGTGTAGGAGATCATTCTGTATTTGTGTTGCTTTCATTGGTTAATAAAGAAACTGCTTTGGCCTGATAGGGCAGAACTTAGGTAGGGCCTCTTCTGTCTTGACTTAAGACCCTCCTTCTTTCGTCTCAGTCTCAGAACCGTCATGGAGCTGCCAGAGACAGGCATGCCGAATCTTTCCTGGTAGGCCACTGCCACGTAGTGATGTACAGATGAACAGATATGGGTTAAATCAAGATGTGAGAGTTAGCCAATAAGAGGCTAGAGATAATGGGCTAGGCAGTGATTTAATTAATGCATTTTCTGGGTGATTATTTTGGATTATTTCAGGTGCAAGCTAGCGGGATGGCTGGGATGACCGACAAGTAGCCCGCTCCTCCTACAACAAAGGAGGAGAGGACAAAACGTACTCCATGAGTGCTGTTGGGAGCAGGTAGACTGACCAGCAAGAAACCTACTGAGAAGGTAACATTAAAGGAAAACCCTAAAAGACTAGGGTCCTGAACCAGGCGCATACACTAAGGAACCTAATCATTAAGTCAAAATGAGTAATTATTCCATTTACTCTTTCTAATGACCCTATTAGAAATTATTAATGAGGCTATTATTATTATTGAGATTATTATCCTCTCTATAAAGCATCATATACTGGTTAATGAGTTGCTTACAAAGAGTTAAGATGGGAATTGTTAATTCCCTCAATACAAGGGCTGAGGCAGAAGGGCTAAAATACAAGTCAAGGAACATGGATGGGTGAGAGAAATACACCAGTGAGAGAACTCCCCAGCCTCCTATGGGAGAGAACTCCCCAGCCTCCTATAGGTAGAGAACTCCACAGCTCCCATGGGTGGAGAACTCCACAGACTCATTAGACGACCAACTTAAGATTTTACACTACCTATAGCCAACAAAAAGTATTAACAGTTAAAGCACACAACACATTTGGATTATTTTGGTAGGTGTATGTGCCTGTGATGTGTGCCTATGTGTATTCATGCTTAGGTGTGTGTGTGCACACATACATGTAGAAGTCAGAGGTTAACATCTGGTGTCTTCCTGGATGGACCCACCACCTTACACACTGAGACAGCATCTCTCCCTTGGGCTCGAAACTCACCCATCTGGCCAGTCTAGCCAGCCAGCTTGCTTCAGGACATCCTGTCTCCACCTCCCATGCGCTGGGATTGCAGGCAGGCCACAGGGCATTTATGTGGGTGATGAGGATCTGAACTCCAATCCTCACACTTTCATAGCAAGCTCAAGATAGCAACAAAATAAAGCAAATTTCATCCTCACACCTGCACTTTAGATAGATTAGTCTGCAACAGAAATTCAAATTATGGATTGGAGGCAGGAAGATAGTAGACAATGCCATTATGGTTATTTGCACAAATGCAAGATGAAGTTCAAACTAAGTCAGTGCCCGGAGTCATGAAGGGGACAAACACAACTGAAGGACTGGGAGGGTGATTGGACTGACCTTAACCAAAGGGACGGGGCCTATACAGAAGACATATGTACAGGTGAAAATTGTATTTCTGAGTTAGGTAAACAGAACAGTCTAGCCTAGGCTGAGCTCAGGAGGCTATGGAGATCAAGTAGACAGCAAAATGGGAATTATCTAATGTACGTTTGACACACGTAAAAGTTAATATTCGAATCCAATATTCTTATAAGGTGCCACCAATGAGTTACAGAACATGGCGAAGCAGGAAGGGGAGGGGGTGGGATTCAGTCAGTAAAGCATTTGCCTTGCAATCACAAAGATCTAAGCTTAAGACCCAGAACCTATCTTAAAAAAAAAAAAAAACATGGGTGTGCTTGCTTGTAATTCCAGGGCTGAGAAGTGGAGGCAGGCCAATTCCTGGGGCTTACTGGACAGCCAGCTTGGCTCTGCGTCTCCAGTTTCAGACCAGAGAGAAAACCTCTTTCAAAAAACCAGATAGCACCCTGCAGAATGACAGCTGAGGCTGTCCTTTAGCCTCCATATGAACATGTATACTCATGTACCTGCACACCCAATTCCACACAGAAACAACATACCAAAAAGACAGATCATCAAAATAATATAAAAAGTGCACAGACACCCATCTGATCCTAACACCCACATACAAATTATAGTAAAGCGCAGTCACATTTAAAACTGACAGACAGCAGGCGTACATGTGCTATACATTATACACGCATGTTCTTTAACTCCCAATAGCACATGATTTACATATTTATTTCACTTCATATTCAGCACAGTTTCTCATTTTTTCCATCAAAATTATTCTGAGGGTTCTCATCCTGCCTACATCTCTAATTATGCCCTGAGAAGAAATTCCTAGCAATGGGACTCCTAAATACATAATATATGCACATTTAAGGCTTTTGGCAGATATTGCAAAACTGTTCCCTACAGAGCTTCCATCCGCCTGTGATTCCACCGGCTTCGCGTGTAAGCACTGGCCTCCCCGCAACTCTTATCCTATCCTCATCTTTCATGTATTTGCTAGAATTTTAAACTGCTCAGTTTCGCCAGCCATTTGCTTTTTTTTTCCTGATGTAAACTGCTAATTCTGATCCTTCACTGCCTTTAACTCTTGGAACTCTTTCATTAGCTTTGTGAATTTTTATATTATATATTTCAATATTTTATCATTAGTAAAATGTTTCCCCTTACAGAGTCAATCTAGTATGGTGATTACAACGGTAATCCTAGGACTTGTAAAGCTGAGGCAGAGGCATTGCCATGGGATAGGGGCCAGTCTAGGCTCTTCAATTTATCATTCCTGTTCAGGGAGTATTTTGTGGAACTGATACTGTTAATTATTGGAATAGTTAATGTTGAGGGTGACTATTTGCTGTGAAGAATGGTAACATTTTACAATATTTATGGTATAAGATTCATGTCACACAGACAGTGGACAAGACATATCCAGAAACAAACAGGAAGATCATAGTACCATGTCACAGGCTCTGCTGTGATCAGAGACCATGGGGGTCTGCTGGCTTCCATCTAAACACACATCAACCCTATCTAGAGAATCAGAAAGTAAAGCCAGCCTCTCCCCAAAGGAAACAATAAAAAAAACACATTCCTTTCCTCTTCAAATAACATCCATAAATGCCACGCCAGCTAACAGACAAAACAAAACCAGTTACCAAAAGATGAAAAACTCACTTGAGCAGGCAGGAGGGTCTCCACATGTAATCAAAAAGCTGCTTCTGTAGAAAAATGTCTGGTCCACAGAAACAGCTTCAGGAAGTCAGTCATCTTGCAGAAAAGCACAACTCTGAGTTAAGAAAGAGGCAAATATAGGGGCCTCCCAGATTTACATAACCTTCTATCTTCCTCCTTCTCTCCTGGGAGGCTCAACACCTCATATGATCCCTAAAATTCACACATACATACAGAGAGAGAGAGAGAGAGAGAGAGAGAGAGAGAGAGAGAGANAGAGAGAGAGAGGGAGAGAGAGAGAGAGAGAGAGAGAGAGAGAGAGAGAGAGAAAGTTGTCAAAGGACTAAGACAGTTGGGTGCATTAGAAGTAGCAACTATGTAGCTAAAGAAAGGGGCTTCATGGGTTGGACAAGAAGCAACTTGTATTATTCAGGATTCTTCTAAAGAACAGAATGAATAAGGGGGATAGAACTTGTTAGACCCTTGATCAGAGGCTATAGAGTCCCACAGTCTACAGGCTGGAGAACCAAGGAAGCCAACCACTGCTCAGTTGTTGGAGCAGCTGGAAGCCCCAGAATAAGAGGGACCAGTAACACAGGCTGAAAGCTGGTAAGTTTAATGCTGGTGGAAGTCCCCGTTGAAAGATGGACTATCCTGGAGTCTGATGTCAATGGTCAATGACAGAAGCAAGTAAAACCACTCAGGAAAAGTCGCACCTACCTGTGATGGTTCCCTGCAATTACCAACTTAACACACTCTTAAATCTAAGGTGGAGAGAATCTCAGTGGTTGTCTAGCTCAAGCTGGCTTGTTTGGAGGTCTGAGGGAAGTTGTCTTAACTGAGTTAACTGAGGTGAAAAGACCCAGTCCACTATGGGCAGCACCATTCCCTACGTAGGGGATCCTGTACTAAGAGGGAAGACAGTAAGCCGAGTACACGCACGAATGCCTTCATCCTCTCTCTGTTCTTGACTGTGGCTATGACTAGCCACTTCAGAACCCTTTCTCTCTCACCTGAGTTGTTCTGTCAGGGTTTTTATTGCCGCAGCAGCAAACAACACTAAGACATCGCCACTGTACGCGTTTCCCCCTTCTTCCTTGTTACTGTTCCACTTAGACCTGCAGCCTATGAACAGAGCCACCCACACTCAAGATGAGTCTTCCCCACCTGGCTCGCTGTTCCATGCCAAGCTCTGTAAAGTCTGTTAGACAAACCCAGACGTATGCCAAAATTCTAGGTACTTCTTGATCCATTCAGGTGGACAATGAAGATCAACCAGTGCACAACTGAAACACTGGGGTAAGCAGGAGACATCAGGTCCCCTTGAAACTAATAACCAGGTAGAGGAGAAAGGGCATGGGAGAGAGCAAGGCAAGATCAAGGTTTTCCCACAAGTCTCTCCTGCCATGTTTTCTGTCTTTGCTCCTAATCTATGACTACATTTTTTAAGGACAGCAGCTATTTTTACCTTTGTGTTTTAAAATTGCTTTTTCATTGCCTTCATAGTTGAGGCATGTCCCTGATTTCAGAATTAAAAAAAAAACATGTGTGCATTTGTGTGTGAGTATGTGCACTTGTGTGTAGGTCCCTGTGGAGACCAGAAGAGGGTGCAAACCCCCTAGTGCTGAAATTACAGTAGGTTAAGAGCTGTCAAGTGTGGGCGTGAGGAACTGAACCTGGGGATGGATCCTCTACAGGAGTAGCATTCACTCTTGACTGATGAGCCATCTGTTTAGCCACTCAGAGTTGATTTTAATCATTGCCTTTTTTATTACACATGAGAAATTTTATTTTAGACACCCAAGTTCCCATTTTCTGGCATTCACTTTAAATCTTAGCCATGCTTATTCAGTTAAAAAATTGCTCCCATGTTATTTATTTATTTGGGAGGGGTAGCATTTGTGCCATGGCATTGAATGTGGAGGGCAGAGGGCAACTTCCTGGAGTTGGTTCTGTCTTCCCATCATGTGGCTCCTGGGATCCCAACTCAGGCTGTCAGGCTTGGTGGCACACGTCCTGTCCTGCTGAGCCCTCTCCTCAGCATCCCTCCCACAGGCTTACTTAAAGGAAGGAAAAGTTTTACTGTATTCCACATAATAATTCATTTCAGTGTAATGGGGTAGGGAAAAAGAAAGGAGACAGGAAAATAGGGCCATGGGCTTTTTCAGCTTCAACAAGATCACAGGACGCCCAGTAAACAGCAGCCAATTCAATGAATTACCACATCCAGTGGTCACAAACCCAGGGTCAGGCTGGTCAAAACGGAACTCGCCAAGGGCCTCCTGTGCTGAGCAGGGAGTCAAAGTCCAGTGCACTGTTTGTTCTCATCAGCGGCATTTTCATCCAAGAGCCGGTTTGCGGGTATCCTTTTGACTGTGGAAAGCCTGGACCCTCTGGAAGCCTGCCTACAACCTCACTGTGGGGCAGTCAGTATTCAGGACAGAGTCAGTACAGCCCCCTCCAGTCACTGTGCAAACATGGTATCACAGCCGCAAACTTCCATACCCTGGCTTTGTGTCCTTTATCTCCAGCACAGCTGGAATACACAGCAAAGGGGCTGGAAGTGTAGCTCCCTGTGCAGAGTGCTAGCTTAGCCTGCATAAACCCCTGGGTTCAACCTCTAACATAAACCACACATGGTGGCAGAAAGGCAAGAGACAGTCAAAGACAGTCCATGAGACTCTTTCTCCATTAAAAACATAAATAAATAAATAAGAGTGAAATCTCTCTGGCGTGTGGACGCCCAGGAAGGAGGTAGTGGGTCTCAGATTTCCTTAAATGGGGCAGAGTTGGCTTCTTCACATCATGAAAGAAGATCCAGGATGCATGACACCAATGGACTAGCGACCCTACGATGGTCAGTGTTAACAGTCAATTTCACAGTCTTTGGTGCACCCATGAGGGATTGTCTAGACTAAGGTTAGCCTCTGAGAGTGTCTGGGAGAGATTCTCTTTTTAAAAAATATATTTCTGTTAACCTTTTGAGAATTTCATACTTGCATACAATGTCTTTTAATCATGTTCACCCACCCTCCTCCCCAAGCTCCTCCTAGACTCAACCTTACTCCCTCCCAACTTCATGGCCTTTGGGAGATTACATTCATTATGTTACTTAAAATCAGTCTCAGTTAGGAAAGGTGGACAGAGAATCAGATCCAAGTAACAACATGCCTATGCTTGCTGCTTTCTGACCCTGGTTGTGAGAGCTGCCTTGACTTCCCCTCCATGATGGGCTGTAACCTTGAACTATAAACCAAAGTACACCCCTTCTTTCTTGAGTTGCTTTTGTTGGGGTGCTCTGTCACAGCAGCAGGAACAAGACACGCCCCATCTTGCCAACCACAGCTGAATCAGACAGGTTAGTCCTCAGAAGTTCTCTGACCGTGGCTGAGCCATTGTAAATAGAAGCAATGGGCTTTACATTTGAATTCTTACGTTACCAATATGAGCTCTGGCTAGAAAAGTTAGAAAATAAAACCCTTCACCTAAAGGGAGACGAATCAAAACATCAGCCCCTTCTTCATGCAGTATCCATACAACTCCAGGCAAAACAAAACAAAATACAAGCAAGTTTTCAAAGCATGAAAGGTTAAACACACACACTACAACAACATAGAAGTTCTGATCATTCAAATGAGAGACCATTTCCACATGTATTAAATAGCACCTTTTATATGAACAATGTCTAGTCTCCAGAAACAAAAAAGGAGTCAGCTTTCTTGGTAAAGAGCAAGACTTTGAATCAAGAAGAGGTAACATCAGGTTTCTGAGAGTCACATACCTGTCTCCCTCTCCTCCAGAAGACTCTTAGACACCTCAGATGACCCCTGAAACACAACGCATACACACTCACATGCATGCATATCCTCTCTCTCACATACACTCACACACATACAATCCTCTCTCACACACACACTCACACACATTCTCTCTCACACACATACTCACATGCATATACATCCTCACATGCATACACATCCTCTCTCACACACACTCACATGCATACACATTCTCTCTCTCTCTCACACACACACATACACATCCTCTCTCACACACACACACTCACACACACATCCTCTCTCACACACACTAACAGGCATACACGTTCTCTCGCACACATACTCACACGCATACACATCCTCTCTCACACACACTCACACACACACATTCTCTCACACACATACTCACACGCATATACATCCTCACTCACACACATACACATCCTCTCTCACACACACTCACATGCATGCATATCCTCTCTCACACACACACATACACATTCTCTCTCACACATACTCAACGCATACACATTCTCTCTCACACACACTCACATGCATGCATTTCCTCTCTCACACACATTCACAAGCATACACATTCTCTCACACACACTCACATGCATGCATATCCTCTCGCACACATACTCACACGCATACACGTTGTCTCTCACACACACTCACACGTATACACATCCTCTCTCACACATACTCACACGCATACACATCCTCTATCACACACACTCACACGCATACACATTCTCTCTCACACATACTCACATGCATACACATCCTCTCTCACACATACTCACACACATACACATCTCTCACACACACTCACATGCATACACATTCTCTCTCTCACACACACTCACACATTCTCTCTCACACACATACTCACACGCATACACATCCTCTCTCACACATACTCACACACATACACATTCTCTCTCACACACACATGTATACACATCCTCTCTCTCACACACACTCACATGCATACACATCCTCTCTCACACACATGCATACACATCCTCTCTCTCACACACACTTATGCATATACATCCCCCCTCTCTCATACACACACTCACATGTATATTCATACTTTCACACACATATACACACACCCATACACACACACACACACACACACACACACACACNNNCACACACACACACACACACACACACACACGGACAAAGAAACCCTTGTAGGTTTGAGAACCTTCCTCAGGCTGCTGGACTCCCAGTACCTTGCTTATTGGCTGATGTACTGAGGACAGAAAGCAGCAGCGGCCATGGCCGAAAGGCAACTAAACATTTCTCCAGAAAGACAAGGCTGTTGTGAACATTCGCCTGCCGAGTTAGAGAATATCACACTTAGGTAAGAACCTGAAGAACTTCTATCTTGCACAGAGCATCCCTGTAGTGACCACACACTTCTCTTCTAACACAAGGCCAGGCCTGGCCAGTAGGAAGCAACCCGGGACTCAGTGCTGGGTCACGGCCCTGGCCAGCAGACACCAGTACCCACCTGAGATATAGGAACAGGCTGCCAGGACACTGCTGAGCAAAGCCATCTCCAAGGGCTCCGCAGCCACTGGCTCCGTGCTGGGGCTGAGGGGCAGCCTCATATGGCATGGGGAGGAGAGCTCCTGGACAGACGTCTGGTTCAGCGTGGCCCTCTCCCCCTCTTCTCCTGTTTGGAGACATAAAGTGAGCAATGAGGCAGTCTTCTTTCCTGGGGTTCTGTTTCTAGCAGCCTGTGCTCAGCAACCACGAGCCGGGGTCCCAGAGGAAGCCACCTTTCCCAGGCAACATCTGGGTCTTGCCCTTTGATCGGGCGAGGTGCCGGCTTAGGGGGCAGTAACACTTCACGAGGTGCCCAGCTTTTAGGAGGCAGTAACACTTCACGTGTTTTTCCTGACTTTTCTCCTTTCTCCGCCCCACTGCAGCCCTCCCTCAGGAAACTCCTCGTCTGCTTCACTGCGTTTTTCCTCGTTCATCTCTAAGGAACGGTCCATTAGAGCCACATCATCACCTCGGTGACTGCTCTGCTCCTGATCTTTTCTGGAAGCCTGCACTGATGACACACATGTACTTTGATCAGGTGCCTCGTCCCTCGGGTCAAAATACGTCACCCTTGGCTATGGGTAAGCGATGCCCATCCCACAGATGCCACCGTGTGTCCAGCTCTAAAATGCTCATAAGGACTTGGGAGCTCATTCTGCTCCTGGATCCCAGGTCCATGGCTCCATGGCAATGATGTGTCAGGGATGAGAACCAGGATGGGGAGATCTCAGAGTCCAGAAGTGAGAGAGGTTTTTAAAACAAAAAGACAATAAAGCAGGGTAGCAGGCAGGGGATGACAGTAAAGGCTATTTCAGACACGGCAGCAGGAATATTCCCCTGAAAAGGTACCCGGTATTCTTTATTACCTTTTTTTTTTAAATTCAGAATTTCAGAATGAAGAGTGGGGGCTAGGGGCTCTAAAAATAGGCTGTCTGCCTGGCAGGGGAAAGGGGACCCTCTNAGCCTCTGAGCCACAGCAGGGCTCCTCCTTTAGTAGCCCTTAGCGTTCCTGAAAGGTGAGTACAGAAGGATACAGGCAAACAATGAGAGACCAGGCCATTGGTCAGCTCCTCACCTCTTCTGGGCTCAGCAGGTTCAAGGACCCCAGGTTCCAGGCAGAGAAAGAAGCTGCTAGAATCATAAGTTCAAATCCATCCCCTCCCACTTGTCCGCACCAATGCTCTAGGATGCCAGCCACATCACTCCTGATAAGCAACAGTATCCCACATGCTCGTTTTGATGACTCTTCCTCCTGACTCAGGTGAGTGCCCACTCACCACCTGGGGTATGTTTCTACAATAGAGATGAGATCACAGAGCCACAGCCGAAGCTCACAGCCAGGCTCCATTCACTTTAGTAACAAACACAGGCACCTCTATGACTCTAACCTTGGCTCCTACAGAACCTCCTCCGCGGGCCACAGATATAAGCTCACCCAAGTTCTGACAATGCCAGATTGTCTTTAATTCCCGGGGGCACCAAGCTCCTTTATCTTTCCAAACATTTGACTGTGATCTTCATTCAGCACCTACTGCTCTTATGGAGCATTTGATTTTGTTTCCCAGCACCCGTGTTGGGCAACTCACACTCACCTGCAACTCTAGCTTCAAGAAATCTAACACCGTTGTCTGGCTTCTTCAGGTACCCGCACTCACAGACAAATAACTCCACATTATTAAAATTAAAAATCATTAAAATTTAAAAAAATTAAAAAAAAAACAACAAACTATAGAGATGTCAAGTTGACCCAGAGACCATATCATGCACCATGTAGACACCTGGCCTACAGCCTCACTGCCCAGAACATCATCTGAGAATCAGCAGCTTCGACACTAATTGGAAGCTTATTAGGCCTGCATAATCTTAGGCACCACCCCAACCTAATAAATCGCAGTTTCTAAGATGCCCAGTTGAGTTGAGTTTGAGAAGTGTTGTGTCGTATGATCTTTGTTGGCCCAGATAGCCAGCACTCTGAGAAGAGACACACTAGCACAGAGATACAGGACAGAAGTATCAGGCCACTCTTATGTGCAGGGTTATGCCATGTTTGCAGGAAGCTCTCTGTCTCTTCAGAGCTCTGAGAGGACTGATTCTCAACCCAGGCGGTTTTGTCTCCTAGCACATATTTGACAGCATTTAGCATCATTTCTGGCTGTCATAGCTACAACATAAGGTGACACTGGTGTCCATGGTTGAGGCTAGAGATGCTGCTAAGTCTTTCATATGATACAAGACAGCCTTCTGCCACAAAGAGCAATCTGGTCCAAAAGTGTTCACAGGGTTCTAGAATGGTCAAGTATCACTGCTTCAGAGTCCAGCCTAAGCCAATCTTGGGTTTATAAATCACATATGTCAGAAAGAAGTTGCCAGTGCCTTGACCATGGGAGCACTGCTCCAAACTCTGGTCCAACAGTGCAGTGTTCCCTGTGACCAGAAGTGACCAGGTTCTTGGAGAATGAGGTTTAATAGCAAAGTCCTCCAAAGCAGATACCACAAGCCAACCGTGGTTTATTAATCTGTAAGCAGAGAATCCCCATCTTAGAATGGCCCATTCTACATGGATGTATTTCCTTGGTTCACAGGGTACAAGGTCCATGTCAAGACTGGGATTCAGTTCTGCAGACACACTGATGCTAGGAATGATGGGAACTATGTAGGGAAAGGAAGTATTAAAAGTGAGTTGGATATTTTCAAAGCCAGGGCTTTCTTCAAAAGATAACCCATTGGGTTAATTATACATCCGAAATTCATTTCTAAAGAACACCCTGTTAACACTTACATAACAATATAGCATCTACCAGTTCTTGTGTGAATGAGAGAGTGTGTGCATACATGAGTGTGCAGCTGCATACACCAGGAGCACACCTGAAAACCAAAGAGGTCAGATGTCCTGTGATATCACTCCACCTCATTTCTTAAGTCAAGGTCAGGCTTGAATCTGGAGCTAGGCTATCTATCAGCCAGCACAGTTTCTGTCTATGGCACCCACAGCCCTGGGATCACAGACTTTTTAAGTGGGTGCTGGGGATTCAAACTCGGGCCCTCATGCTTGTGCGCTAAGTGCTCTTACCCACTGAGCTAACTTCCCAGCTCCCAATTCTTAACTCTATAATGGCTTTCTTTCATACATTGGCTCACAGCGTCTTCTAACTAGAGACCAACTGCAAAGTAATGGAAAGAAACAACCTCCTTCTACCACGTCCATCCCATGCCCTGGCTTTCCCATACTGTTCTCTGGATGAAGATGTCAGCATTCCCTGTCCTGTGAAAACCTAGACTGAATTGAGCACATCGTGTGCTGTTTTCAGCGGCTTCCACCTTACAGGTAACCTCATTGCCACAGTTACAAATGTACATTGTCTGCAGTCTTGAGTCCGTCTGTGTACACAGAGTAATCACAGAAATGAAGTGTCCCTAGTGATGGTGCATCACACCTTAGACTCAGAAGCAACGTGCCTTCCTTGGGAACCAAGCCCACCTCCACTCCCGTGCAGGTAACTCTAAGGGATGGGCAATTGTTGTTTTAGCTAACTGAGTGAGAAAGAGGTGGGCTGCCAGGAACAGAGAAGTATCTGGTAAGAAGTGGTCATCCTCAACGAGGTTGGTTTCAGCCAATCAGAGTTATAAACCTACTTGGCCTCAGTTAACTTCTCAGATGTTGCAAGGAAAAAAAAAAAGAAAGGACAGACACACACACACACATCACATCAGATGCCTGGGAGATCATCTTGTACTTTAGACTTGGTGCCATCATGAGTCCAACAGAGAGGACTTGGGTATGTGTCTAGGTCCTTTGAGAGTTGGGTAGCATTTTCTCAGAGGAAAAATGTATTTTATGTGTATGAGTGTTTGCCTGCAGGTATTTATGTGTACCTCATGCATACACTTGCTGAGGCCAGAAGAGAGCTCAGATCCCCTAGAACTGGAGTTACAAATGGTTGTAAGCCATAATGTACATGCTGAGAAACACACCTGGGTTCTCTCCCAGAGCAGCCGGTGCTCTTAACGGCAGAGCCATCTCTTGAGCCACAACTTACACACTGAGAAACACACCCGGGTTCTCTCCCACAGCAGCCGGTGCTCTTAACGGCAGAGCCATCTCTCCAGCCACTATGGGTTGGGATTTTATCAGGAATTTGGACTAGCCAGGTGGAGAATCCAGCATCCTCTGTTCATAACAGGAAGGAAGCAAGAGACAGATGATCAGAGACACCAGTTTCCTCTTCCTTCTCTTCAGCCAAAACTCACAACCCAGCGAGTGAGGGACCAGTCTGCCTGGCCCCACATCAGTGAAGCCTGCAAGCTACTTCCTTGGAAAAGGAAGGGAATTCAGTTCCCAGATAGCAATGCCCAGATGCACCATAAAGAAAAAGAAAATCTCATGCAGCTCTGTGTGGATGCTGAATCCAGGTCAATTCTGACCCGTCTGTTCCCACAGTCTGCTACTGCTGCTGGGGAAGCCTCTTTCTTCAGCCCAGAATAGAGGCATTTTGTCACTACCTTTGCTATGTGTGCGTGGGAAGGATAAACAGGACCAGTGGTGGAGCTCCTCGATTGCTAAGTGTCCTGCTCCATGTGTACACGTCTCCTGCATGTTTCTGTGCTTGTAGATTTGATGTCAAGGCTTCCTCCCACAAGGATGCTGCTGCACCCTCCTATATCCACTCCTCTTTAGAGAATGAAGAGGAAGCCCAGGCTGGAGGGCAGCTCAGTGGCTAGGAGCACTGGCTGCTCCTGCAGGTGGTCCAGGTTTAATTTCCAGCACCCACATGGTGGTTCACACTGCCTGTAACTCCCTCTTCTGACCTCTGTGGGTACAAGGTGCACATGCATGTATGCAGGCAAAGCATTCATACTCAGAAAATTAAAAATCTCTATTATTTAAGAAGAGGAAATTTGAAGCACAGGATCTTTAGTTCTTTTTGTTTGTCTGTTTTATTTATGCTTTGTTTTGTTTTTGACACATGGTTTCTCTTTTAGCCCAGGCTAGCCTCAAGCTCTAGATCTGCCTTGCCTCAGCCTCCTGATCTCTAGGCTCACAAGTAGGCCGCTGGCATTTGAATTAGGATTCTCCAACTGGCAATTCTTTTGTTGTCATTTCGTTTTGTTTTCTTAATTTTTAAAAAGTTTTCCTACCTATATAATGTACATTGAGCATATCCTACCCCCATTCCCTTAACCTCTATGTCAGTTGGGGGTTTTGTTTTGTTGTTTGTTTGTTTCAAACTGATATGAACTAGAGTCCACTGGGATGAGGAAACCGCAGATGAGGAATCGCCTCTATCCAGTTGAACTGTGGGCAAGTCAGTGGGGGATTTTATTCGGTAATGATTGATACTGTGAGGGCACAGTTCACTGTAGGTGGCGTGAACCCTAGGCAGATGGACCTGGGTTATACAAGAAAAGTTGGGCAAGCAAAAAGCGCTGTTCCTCCATGGCCTCTGCTTCAGTTACTTCCTCCAAGTTCCTACCCCTGACTTCCCTCATGATGATTCCTGAGTGGATGTGTAAATCAAGTTAGCCCTGTCCTCCCAAAGCTGGCTGGGTATTTTGTCACGGCAACAGGAAAGCAGACCAAGACACCCTCCATTTTCTCAGCTCCCCTCCCCCAATACCACCCATCTCTTAGACAGGTTTAGTTCTACTTTTATGGCATATGTATATACATGATTTACGCACCTATATAAAATCTGGGAACTATAAAGGAGAAAAAAACATGTGATATTTGTGTTTCTGGGACATGGCTTAATTCTCTTCATATGATTTTTTTCCAGTTGCATCCATTTCCCTACAAATAATATAACTTCACTCTTTGTGGCTGAAGAAAACTCTGTGTGTGTGTGTGTGTGTCTCTCTCTCTCTCTCTCTCTCTCTCTGAGAGAGAGAGAGAGAGAGACATTCCTTATCTGTTCCTCTGTCACTAGACACTTAGGTTGGTTCTATACTTTAACTGTGAATGTTGCTGTGATAAACACTGGCATGTAAGTACCTCTGTGATCTATGGACTCAGAGTCATTTGTATAAACAACCAGGAAAGACACAGATGGGTCATATGAAGATCTAAGTCTAGGTTTTGAGAAAGCCCTATGCTGATTTCTTCAGTGGCCCGACTGGTTTACATTCCTGCTGGCAGAATACAACAATCCCTGTCTGTCTACGGATCAGTAATTCGTTACGAACTCCTGTACCTACATGCAAAAGCAGATCTATGGGGCTCACTGATCCACACTCATGACAACAATCAGGGGCTGACCATCATGGTTTGACTATAAGAGATGTCATAGGTTCACGGAAAGCAGCTTGATTGCCAGCTTTTAGGAAATGGTTTGATAATGAGAGCCCTGTCTTCATAAATGGATTATTGTAGTTGGTTTTAATGTCAACTCTAGAACCACCTGAGTAGGGAGCCTCAACTGAAGTATTATCCTTATTGCCCTGGTTAACTTGGGAAGACCTGTCCTGACTGTGGACAGCATCTTCTGGTAGCACTGCAGACTGAGGGTAAAGCAGAAGAAAGAGATTTCACCTTGGGCTTGCTTGGGCTTTGTGGTAGTTTGAATGCAGTTGGCCCCCATAAACTCACAGGGAGTGGCATTATTAGGAGGTGTGGCTTTGTTGGAGTAGGTGTGGTCTTGTTGGAGGAAGTACGTCAGTGTGAAGGCAGGCTTTAATGTCTTATATGTTCAAGATACCACCCAGTGTCTTAGTCCACTTCCTGTAGGCTTCTGATCAAGATATAGCCAACACCATGTCTGCCTGCATACCACCATGCTCCCCACCATGATGATAATGGACTGAACTTCTGAAACTGTAAGTGAGTCACCCAATCAAACGTTTTCCTTTACAAGAGTAGCAGTAGTCATGGTGTCTGTTCCCAGCCTTGGAAACCCTAAGAAAGGCACCCTCTGGCTGCTGAGTTGATTCATCACCCTGTTATCGATGCTGCTGATACCAGAACCAGTGTTTTCTGACTTCCATCAAAATCTAAGGGACAGCGGCTCTCTAGGAACCTTTTTGGTATTCAGTGACAGATTGGGCTTGCTAAGGCACCCAGTTTTGTGGACTGTGCAACCACCTGATTGTTGGCCTCCCCAGTGTGAGGCAGGGGCTACACCACGATAAAGGACTGGGAAACCATTGAGAGGTTCACAGCTCTCAGGCGAGACTCGGCTACTGTTACCATTTTAGCATAAACATTCACCTTATTGATTCTTCAAAAGGTGAGGCCTAGTTAGGGGATGTAGGGGTCACTGGGGCCATGTCTTAGGGTTATATCTTAACTAGCCTTTCCTTCAATTCCTGTCCACCAAGAGAAAAGTAGCCCCCACCACACACTGCTGCCACCATGATGCTCTATCCAAAAGCATGGAGTCACTTGCACTGGTGGTTCAGAGCTAGAAACCTCATCTGGCAGATGTAGGGGGTCAGCCAAGCATGAACTACACCCTCTGAAACAGTGAGTAAAAAATTCCTCCCTTACACTGTTTGTTCAGTGATGACAAACCAACTGACACACACAGGGAGCTGGGCACAGCCCCCACCCCTTGGCTATGGATATCTAAATTTCCTCTATGGGACTCATGAGCTCTCATGGTGACCCATGAGTCATACATTCTGCTGACCACTGCCCTCCAGCAGCAAGTCATTCCCAGTGACACCTCTGGACCCCATCAGCCCCTTGAGAGGCTTCTTAAGCTCTGAGTCCTGTGCTGTGAAACACTTAGGGGAAGGGACATGTCTTAATCCCTCTGCTTAATCCCAGAGTCTCCCATAACTGAGTAGAGCTGACGTTCAGGGACTGCTGGATGAGAGATTCTCTGGGAAATCACATCCTTCCATCTAAGCCTGCTTCCCCGTGATGGAGTCAAAGCTGGAGAGTTCACCAACCTCTCTGGGAGCCCCGGCCCCACCCCCTTTCTTCTTTGTGTTCATCTGGCACACCATGCTAGGCTCAGCCATTCTCTCCACACAATCTGGTTACTACAGCTGTACCCCACAGTTCTCACCAGGACCTATCTGACAACCCCTCTCTCCCCCAGGCCTATCTTAATCACTCCAAACCCCACTCGCCTGGTCTCCTGTCCAGCGCTCAGCACTTATAAAAAGAAAACCATTTTCAGTTTGCATCATCCTCCCAGCTTTCCTGAGAAAGAGGAGATAACTCCCCCAACACCCCATACTCCTACCCTCCACCCCAATCCTGTTCTCATCCCAACCTCCCTGCTGGTCTAAAGAAGCGACACCAGCACTTTCTATCAGATCTCTTCCTCCTTCCTATGGTCACACTCCAACAACGATTCATTCTCCCCCTTTTAACTCTTCATCCTTACATATTAAAAAAAAAAAGTGGGCACACAGGCAGGAGGATGGGACACTAGAGAGAAATGACATGTGCATGTATAATTCTCTTTCAAACTTCCCCACTCTCTCCCTTCTTACTTTCTTCCACCTGCACATGAGTGTATATGTATGCAAATGTACAGATAAGCATGTGTGTATACCTAACACACAGATATGGGTACTCACATATGCAAATGTATGTGTATGTATGCATTTGTATGTATATATGTATGTCTTTCTCCAATACTTTCCTATTCTTTCTGGTCATTCACTCCCTCTACTCATCTTTTTGTCTGTTTCCCTTATCTGAATTGCCCGCACACTTAAGAGACCCTATCTTTCTTTGGTCACTTCCCCACAGATCCTTGGCACCCACTCCTGTTACTTTCCACTTTAGTCATTGTTCCTGTTGTTGTGACAAAAGCAACTGAAGGTAGGAAGGGTTTGTCCCTGCTCACAGTTTGTGGGTACAGTCCATGGTGGGAGCGCATACAGCAAGAGCCTGGGGTTGCTGGGCAGGGCAGCAGGACCTGGGGCAGCCATTCAGGAGCACGCAGTCAGGATGCAGCAGTAATGAGCACCAGTGCTCAGTGCATTTTCTCCTTTCTATTCTGTTCTAGGACTCCAGCCTGATGTGGGAGGGTCATCTGTCTATGTGTTACTTTCATTGGTTAATAAAGA